>JAUMHH010153949.1:0-18787 GCA_032359455.1 Chlamys rubida | reverse complement strand
AGTATGTTTCAGTGAGGTAGCACTATAAAGTCGGCATCAGTTCCGCGCTATCACAAGAAGACAAACACGAACATATCACAGCCTCCCAACACACACACGCATACACTACACGCATGCATCTTGAACGCAGAAAAGGCCATCCTTAAATGACCATAGCTGTTGATAGGACGTTAAACAATACTAAACCAAACCAAACCACTCCTAAATTGCTGAGCGTTAAGCAGGAGTATACACTACCATTTTTTCAGACCCTGTTATGTCTCGGCTAGGGGACTGAACCCAAAGCCTTCCTAACAGGTACACTTCTTACGTCCTACCTGCAGGGACCCCACTAGACTACCGTGTCTTCGGTAGAACCAGTGGTTGTACCCACTCGGGCCAACTGAACACTGATACTCTCATCCAATTGGTCACTACAAATGGTCTGTCCGCCTCGCACACTTTTTTTGCAGAGCCACACAACATTATTGTGCATTCTCGTTACGATACTTCCACACGGAGTCATTATAGAGAAACACGAACCTCTACAGACTAAAGTGATCACTGTAAGACCGAATGCCCCGTGGTATAATAAAAACCTCCGCGGAAAAACAGAACCGTAGAAAAGCAGACAAACAGTGACGAAGGACCAAACAGATTTATAGGGAACAATGTCGGCTAGTTGGTTCACTTATCATTCAGTCACAGAAGGTTTATTATTCGGAAAGAATCATAGACAGCTTTTTAATCTCACCAAATCTAGTGGGTCAGAAGGATGAAATTATCCTACCAAACTGTAATTCTGAAAAAGACTTGTAAAACAAGTTCAGTGATGACTTTCTGAATAAAATCTGCTCGATGTTCCTATTCGGATTCGATACGGATACGGTTATATTCTTTTTATACCTGCTCTAAGGAAATTAAATGACGCTCTTTGTGTGGACTGAATGTATGTTTTCGTGCAATGTGTGTTTTAGGCGGTACAGTTAACAATGTTAAAGATATGGGTGTTTACACAACTACCGAACTATATCTGGTCATCAAAAACCTTATTCTGCTCTCCAAACTACGACCTATATACGATGTTATCCCACGACGCACCTATTCATAACACTGTATTGATGTCATTAACATTCCTGATCACTCATGCGTGCGGCTGACTATTGTACCCTTTACCGGCTATGCCGTACATAATCCTATCATGTATCCCATACTTACGTTGTCACTTCGTAAACACTCGTTTAAGCCAGATACCTGTGTATGTACCGGTGTTTGTGCACAGATATGTGGTATATGTGGCATAGCAAAAACCTCTAGTAAATTAACAAGTGGACGCAAATATTATAACGGGTTCTAGTCTACTAAGAAGATATGATTTGACACGTATATGTACACGTATAACACACATTAAAAAACAGACAAAGCAAAAATACAGATCACATGATAACATTAATGACGCGGCTATCGAATCAATATTATGAATATACACGAATTTAGAGAGATCTATAAAACAAAGAGAATATAATTTACCAAAGATTACGGATTTAAGAATTGTTTCCTCTGATAAATTAAATAATTCTTAATGACACTTTTTTCTTATGGGTCTATTTGGATAAAGTTAATAGCTTGATAGAAAACTCTTGGAATGAATTTGTTCGCTTACTACGCTTTATTCGGTCAATGATACCAATTTATGTGACTTCATGTGAATATATTTGTTTTGACCGTTTGCAGAATATTTATATACATTTTTATCAGGTTTTATATGATAATCTATGAATATTTGCATAACAAGTAACAGAGGTCATACACTATTTCAAAGCCCCCGCCGCTGGGACCTCTAACTTACACGTCCGAAGCGCTAACGAATGGACCATAGCACTATTCTCCGGAGACGAGTCGGTAGTACATAGCTCGTATTGTTAATAAAGTTGACAAATTGATAAAGATGACAATTTTGTACGTAGAGTTATTTTAACTGATTTCTTTTAATTCAGAAAAGCTATTTAGGTTGCCCCTTGTACCTCCTTTTTTTTAAAAATAGAAATATTCATTTTTCGCGCTTTCTTTGCAGATTCAACGATCAGAAGTTGTGCAATTATTTCGTTCTTAATATGTCATTGATGTAATGGTCTTTTTGTACAACGACACATGTTAGCATACAGGTAATTATGTAGGAATAAGTCATTTACAATGTTCTGCATGGACGTTTTCATTAGCGTTCTACTGCAGGTTCAGGAGACCAATGAGGCACCCGATGCAGAATCCAGGGTAACCTATGGTGCCTTCTACTTAGGGAACATTAAGGAAAACATTTGATGTGACTATCCCGTCGCAATTCCTGTTTGTTTTGTTGTATAGGGTTTAACGTCCAAAAATAGCCAGGATCATGTGATTACTTGACTCCATGTTGTATATGTGTACTGAGGCAGAAAATGTTGAATGACCTTCTAGTGATAGCGCGAATATGTTGCAAACTTTATAGTGCTAACATCAATGAAGAACCATGCCGAAGGCACCAAGCATATCATCCTGTCCGGTATAATTGTACTGACAACAGGTGAACCGGTGTTGCCATTTCCTTAGTTATGGGGACGGAACCCATTGCTTTCCTCACCTGGGTGAGTGTGACAAATCAAAGCTAAATGTGAGGTATCGCCAAGCAAGGTTGCTGGAAGCAGAGAGAATATAAAAATCCTAAATATTGCAATGACTGCAGCATATTAGTTTTACGTCGCTTTTATTTTCCATAATAGAGGGCACAAACGGACATATGCTGTTTACGACCCACGACTTGCAGGGTGGTGAAATACAATTACCCCTCATACAGGCATATACAGCAAATACATGTAAAGGGTTCCCCTTTTTAGAGTCGTGCCTCATTAGCAAAGACAATATTTCAAATGCATATGCTATAAACCAGTTATATATGACACTTTTTCAAATATTAATTATACTCATCAGTTAGATATGGAAATTCAATTTCGCTAGAAAAAAAACCGCATTCGCATGGGCGCCTTGTTAATTCAGTGAAATTCTTAACACAGCGTTACTTCAGCATTCCAGTTCTTGACATAGCGTCATGAGTAAATCCGGAAGTTAATTCATACAGTAAAACCAGATTATTAATTAACTCGAGGTTCAGATAAATTGATAAAACTAAGCAATAATATAGATATTGAGATTTATAGTTATGCTGCTACACGTTATGCAACTTAGTCAGAAAAACACAGCATGATTGGAAGAAACTACTAACCTGTCGTTATACAATTATCGATCACCAATGTTGAGTGATTTTTTGTGAGAATAATGCTCAGGCGTATTAAATTAGCGAAGATGACAACGAGGAATGATGACCGATCACAGTAAACAAATAAAGATAACATGTACCTGAGATATATTTGTTACCTTCTGTTAAACAACGGCCTGCACGTGATGCCTACAAAGTGTCTCTTTCCTGTCCGGGTGGTTCTGTTTGTGTAAGGTAAACGTTCTAAATATAGACGTTGTGATACATCAGTTGTAGGTAGCAGTGTACAGTAGAAATTACAATAGCCTAAAAATGTAGGGCATGTTTCGGATACGCATGGATAGTGAATTCATCCTGCAAAACACTACTTTATATATATATATACATACATATTAATAAACTATATTAACATATATATAACAGATTTCTGACTAGTGACAACCATGGTTGCCATATAAAAAAACGCCTCAAAATGCAGCAAAAACATGATTTTTACGTATTCGGCACAGGTCAATCCGGTGGATTTTTCACGATATTTGCAAGAAGTGTGCAAGATGCATGCATGTAGTGTATCCGTGCGTGTATTGGGAGGCTGCGATATGTTCGTGTTTGTCTCCTTGTGATAGCGCGGAATTCGTGGTCGTGGTCACTCATGCGTGCGGCTGACTATTGTACCCTTTACCGGCTATGCCGTACATAATCCTATCATGTATCCCATACTTACATTGTCACTTCGTAAACACTCGTTTAAGCCATATACCTGTGTATGTACCGGTGTTTGTGCACATATGGGTGGGATATGTGGCATAGCAAAAGCCTCTAGTAAATTAACATGTGGACGCAAATATTATAAAGGGTTCTAGTCTACTAAGATGATATGATTTGACACGTATCTGTACACGTTTAACACACATTCAAAAGGTGGACAAAGCAAAAATACAGATCACATAATACCATTAATGGCGCGGCTATCGAATCAATATTATTTATATACCCGGATGTAGAGAGATCTATACAACAAAGAGAATATAATTTACCAAGGATTACGGATTTAAGAATGTTTTCCTCTGAGAAGTTAAATATTTCTTTATGACACTTTTTTCTTATGCGTATTTTTGGAAAAAATAGTTAATAGCATGATAGAAAACTCTTGGAATGAACTTGCCCGTGTGTTCGCTTACTACGCTATGTTCGGTCAATTATGACAATTTATGTGACTTCATGTGAATATATTTGTTTTGACCGTTTGCAGCATATTTACATACATTTGTATCAGGTGTTATATGATAATCTATGAATGTTTGCATAATAAGTAACAGAGGTAATACACTATTTCAAAGCCCCTGCCGCTGGGACCTCTAACTTACACGTCCGAAGCGCTAACGAATGAACCATAGAAATATTCTCCGGAGACGAGTCGGTAGTAAATAGCTCGTATTGTGAATAAAGTTGACAAATCGATAAAGAAGACAATTTTGTACGTACAGGTTTTTAACTGATTTATTTTAATTCAGAAAAGCTATTTAGGTTGACCCTTGTCCCTCCTTTCTTTGAAATAATCATTTTTCGCGCTTGGTTTGCAGATTCAACGATCAGAAGTTGTGCAATTATTTCTTTCTTAATATTTCATTGATGTAATGGTATTTGTGTACGACGACACATTTTGGCATACAGGTAATTATGTAGGGAAAAGTCATTTAAGGTGTTCTGCATGAACGTTTTCATTAGCGTTCTACTGCAGGTTCGGTAGACCAATGAGGCACCCGATGCAGAATCGAGGTTAACCTATGGTGCCTTCTACTTAGGGAACATTAAGGAAAATATTTGATGGGACTATCCCGTCGCAATTCCTGTTTGTTTTTGTGTTATAAGGTTAAACGTCCAAAAATAGCCAGGATCATTTAATGACTTGCCTCCATGTTGTGTATGTGTACTGAGGCAGTATATGTTGAATGACCTTCTAGTGATATCGCGGATATGTTGCCAACTTTATAGTGCTAACAAATCACTGAAGAACCATGCCGAAGGCACCAAGCATATCATCCTGTCCGGTATAATTGTACTGACAACGGGTGAACCGGTGTTGCCATTTCCTTAGTTGTGGGGACGGAACACATTGCTTTCTTCACCTGGGTGAGTGTGAAATATCAAAGCTAAAAGTGAGGTATCGTAAAGCAAGGCGCTAGGAAACAAAAGGTTGCTGGAAGCAGAGAGAATATAAAAATCCTAAATATTGCAATGGCTGCAGCATATTATTTTTACGTCGCTTTTATTTTCCATAAAAGAGGGCACAAACGAAAGTCCTCAATTTTGCAACGTGTTTCGACATCAGTCGCGTCTGATGGTCATGCATTTGGTAACAGCAAACATATGCTGTTTACGACCCACGACCTGCAGGGTGGTGAAAAACAATTCACCCTCATACAAGCATATAAAGCAAATACATGCAAAGGGTTCTCTCGTTAGGGTCGTGCCTCCTTAGCAATGACAATATTTCAAATGCATATGCTATAAAGCAGTTGTATATGACACTTTTTCAAAAATTAATTATACTCATCAATTAGATATGGAAATTCAATTTCGCTAGAACAAAAACCGCATTCACATAGGCGCCATGTTCATTCATTTCCGGGTTACTTCAGCGTTCCAGTTCTTGACATAGCGTCATGAGTAAATCCGGAAGTTAATTCATACAGTAAAACCAGATTATTCATTAACTCGAGGTTCAGATAAATTGATAAAACTAAGCAATAGTATACATATTGAGATTAATGGTTATGCTGCTACGTTATGCATCTAAGTTAAAAAAACACAGCATGATTGGAAGAGACTACAAACCTTTCGTTATACAATTATCGATCACCAATGTGAGAGTAATGCTCAGGCGTATTAAATTAGCAGAGATGACAACGAGAAATGATGACCGATCATAGTAAAGAAATAAAGATAATTTACCTTAGATTTATCCCAGCTCTATCCCAGGAAGCCACCAGCCAAATAGGAAGATTTTATACCTTTTAGTTCCTCAGAAGAAGTCGTTTGAAGGGTTTGACATATTTGACCCATGTGACCTTGAACAAAGGTCAAAGTCATTTTCATTCTCAAACTTTGTCGGGCTCTATCCCAGGAAGCCACCAGCCAAATATAAAGATTTTAGTATACCTTTCAGTTCTTCAGAAGAAATCGTTTGAAGCATTTGACATATTTGACCCCTGTGACATTGAAGGTAGGTCAAGGTCATTTTCGTTCTCAAACATTGTCGGCCTCCTACCAACAAAGCTCTCAGCCAAATATCATTACTCTAGGCCTGTCCGTTCTTCAGAAGAAGTTGTTTAAAGGAAAAGTTGACGGACGATGACGGACGACGACGGACGACGGACGGACGACGGACGCCGCACCATGACATAAGCTCACCTGCCCTTCGAGCAGAGGAGCTAACAATAACCTAAGGTAAACGTTCTAAATATAGATGTCGCGAAACATCAGTTTTAGGTAGCAGTGTACAGTAGAAATTACAATAGCCTATACATGTAGGGCATGTTTCGGATACGCATGGATAGTTAATTCATCCTGCAAAACACACCTTTATATATGTATACATACATACAAATAAACTTTTCTGACTAGTGACAACCATGGTTGCCAAATAAAAAAACCGCCTCAAAATGCAGCAAAAACATGATTTTTAACGTGTTCGGCATAGGTCAATCCGGTGGATTTTTCATAATATTTAAAAATGTGCCGATTGCAAGAATAGACTACATGAAATCCTAGTTTTGTTGCGTTAACAGATTTGGAAATGGTCAAAACCGTAGTTGCAAACCAAATGAAACTTTTTTTATCCCACCTAGTCCACTTTAAAATAAAATTATGTTACATGATCCATGACCAGCGTACGCTACCTTACATTGCTTACATACATACGACTACCATGACTACTGTATTTGTGTATCACATGTGTAAATGTAAGATTAACCTAAACTTGTAACTTCATTCGTTTATTACATGTATCAATGCAAAATGTTAAAATGTTAAAATTGCAAACATAATGTAAGCAGCAAAACAACTAAGCTATTATTTTAACAACTTCTTTTTAGAAATTGAAATTTCAAAATTTTCAAATTGCTGATCCTCTCGCCGAAATAAGTAGAAGTCGATAAAGGCCAATAACTTTCCACGAAATTCTCTGATATGGGTTTTGACCAGAGTGAAGTTCAATGGCATATTTTGTTTGGTGTTTAACGTCATACGAGGACGGGTGCCAAGGGAGACACCACCTGCAATTCACAGTAGATAGAAACGAAAGAGAACAGGAAGGTTAGGAAACGATTTTTTTTTTATCCCAAATGTTGCAATTGGGAGAGCAAATACATTTCCTATCTTTGTTTCAAGTTATTTTTGAGGAAAATGTAAACATTGAGTTATTTATGATCAATTCAGATAACATTCCTGTCAGCAAATCTTGATAAACAAAGTGGAAAGCGATAAAAGAGCGTCGTGTAGCCGACTCAAAATGACTGGCATCTTTTGTGACCAACGTGACGCCATTAAAATTTGACGCCAGATATTGCGTTACTTTTTCCTGCTTTTTTATGCTTTAGCATTTTTTGAAGTTGTATAAGATACTGGTTGTCCAATTCAATCCCATTATTATAACACTCGTATGACCGAATTTAACGCATTAATGAACGAAAAATATCGGTATTCTGCTAAAGTCTAAAAATAAAAGGTATTCGTCGGGGGACCATTAATTATAATCTATGTAGAATATCCCTCCTGTTATAATGTATACACGCTCCCTAAAACCCAAAAACAATACCGGAGGCCCAGAGGGCATTTATCGCTCATCTGGATTATACAGCAACCATGGAAAATATTCTTGTTACAAATAATACTGCAACTATTTCTTAATATTTACTCTGGCTCTCAGCAACAACCATCCCTTATTAGGTTCCTTCTTTTTGCTCCCATGAAATGGGGTGCATTTTAAACACATTTTAAACGACCTTCGACCAGGATGTTTTGGACCAAATTAAGGTAAAAACCCTTAAATGTTACAGAAGGAGAAGTATTTTTTGTTAAGAATAACCACAAGTTCCCCTATTGGGCCCCGCCCTTCTTTTCCAAGCCTGATCCTCCGTTTGTAAAAAAAATTGAGTCCCCTTCACCGAAGGATACTTTACACATATTTTTTTTTATTTCCCCAATCAAACTGAAAGAGAAGGATTTTAAAGATTTACATACATTTCTCCTTTTGGTATCCACCCCTCTGCCCAAAGGTGACCACACCCTCTGTCTACTTATTACTGAGTCTCCTTTGCCCATTGATGCTTTCCACAAAAATTGTTTAAAAAAACCTCAAATCATACTAAAGAAGAAGGATTTAAATCAGTTATTACTTTGTACCCCCTATTGAGCATTTAATATAAATTTGAAACTTTATTTGTTTTACAACAGTTATGAAGCAAGTTATTTCAACTTATTTTAATCACTCTGGTTGGCCCGATATTAGCGCGCTGTGGGTCTTAATGTGGGAGGAAATCGGAGTACCCGGAGAAAACCAACGTGGTCGGGCAGGTGACCCTAACCTTTTCAAGTCCGATTGTGGAATTAAACCCGGCCGCCTTAATGAAAGGCATGTGCGCTTTCCACTGCGCCGCGAGTCTGTAAAAATGGTAGTTTCTACTCCTGCTTAACGATCAGCCAATTAGGAGTGCTCCAGGCCAGATCTGGATGTAATCCCTCCAATGGTACAGAATAAAACAGATTTTAGATATTAAAACCTCCAATCCCCCATAGGGACCCACCCCTTTGTAACCAGAGGGGCCACACCCTCCGTTTATACAAACTGCAGTCGCCTTTGCCTAGGCGAAATTAACTAAAAAGTATAAAGCTGTTCATGACAAGAAGCGTGTAAAGGAAAGGTTGAAAGACGCACGACGGACGGACGCCGCAGTACGACATAAGCTCACCATGTTGCTTAGGATCAGATGAGCTAAAATCTAAAAGCGTTCGTAAATGCCACCTTTCTGATCAACAAGTGTATTCAAATAAGAATTAATCGAGGGGTATGGGGTATGTGTGTGAAGACATATTAAATTAAATCTAACAACTGAACTCTATCATAACAAGGTTTAACGATAAACCCCACCCATCACCAAAACAATTTTTTTTAAAGCGTTCACAAATACCACTTAACTCGCGCATACAATGCAACAAACTAGAGCATTAGGAAGTAATTGCGGGGTGTGTTATGACTTGAAAGGTCAATATAACAACTGACACTCTAGTATAAGAAGGTGAAACGTAAAACCACCTCTTATCAACACTCGTAACCAACCGAGACGTTCTTCAATACACGGCACAGGACGCAGTTCTACAAATGTGTTAAAAGCGTGGTTAGCTTAACAACAAATCAACAGAACATTATGATCCGATACATAAAAGCATAGAAAATTATATATAAACCTACGTCTTAATGGAACATGATAATACGATGCCTAGATCAGAAAACACAACAGCATTCGTACAATTTTGAATTTAATCAGAACATTGCATTTCAAAAATCATCATAATCGACTAATCAGGCAAATTTAACTTTGAACAACCGGGGCCAGGTCAAATTACTTAACGTATTGGCAGCTTTCTGTATTGTCGAGATTTCATCATAATGCGTTTATAAAGGCACATACATAAACATGCCGGCTACATACCGTTATTTTTAAATCTCCTATTCGCTTATACTACAATGTATAACACTGCCACTGCTTCATATATTTTACTACAGTATTTTGTTTTCATTTAATACAGATTGATCTAGTCATTTTTAGTTACCAAATAATCAAGGCACACAAATAAAAATGTTGACTATATACCGTTATTGTAAGAACTCGCATCTGCTAATACTATATTTTGTATCACATTATTTCTATTAGTATACATATATTGACCTGGTCATATTGTTTTATACCGTATTGCATGTGTATAGATTTACATTATTGATGTTTGTTCTGTACATGCATATGAAAACAACTGCCTTTAGACCATGTATACATTATAAATACAACGATTATCGTGTAACCGGTCAGCTGATTTCACACACAATGACAAATCGTAATACTAAGCATAGTACCGTTTCTGAGAAGAGTAATCTCCCCTTCTCCAAGATAGCGTAGTTGCGAGTAATAGAAATGCACTTTACAAGTATTGAAATGGTGCATCATTGTACTGTTATATTTTTTTTAATTTGAAATAAAAAAAAAAAAACCACTATTATAACATTGTCATATTAAATACTGACTCGCATTTGGTTCCTCGGGGTTAAAACCTTCTAACCCCTAACATCAGGCTGGGTTAACCCCGTGACATCAACTTACACAATAAACCCAGAGAACTTTGAAATGGCACAGAACACTTCATCCACCAATTTATCATCAGTTGCATCTGCAGGTTTTTGGCAAAAAGCATATACAACAGCTGTCGTCTGCAGGTTTTTGGCAAACAGCATATTCAACGGCTGTACATTTATCTTCAAATGAGCTCTATGCCTATACTGCCAACGTGTGTCCTGGATGGTTACTATGGTGACCGATGATTTGATTTAGTGCGGACATAAACTTTTTTAAATATATAATATGCATTGTTTAATGCAAAAAAAGCATCAAATAAGATCAACTTTCAAAAATGAAAGGAATATCAAGTGTTGGTTATTATTATGTTTCAGATATATTTATATATTTCTTTTCAACAAAATTAGCTGATCGGCGGAAGTTAAACGTTTCACAGTAATTGTGTGTAGGCTGGAGTTCTGACAGACCCTTTTTATGGTTTTCTCGCATGATTCTAATATCGAAAATAATAAACTTACAAAAGGTGTTGTAACTTGTAGTTCACCGTAACGTAAATATATGAACTGAATTGATTGTTTCACGTACATTGCGGCAATAATAGCAGTAGCTGATCTACATATCATCTGAGAAGTACTAACGCGCTCCACAGGATATGTAGATCATCTACTGCTATTCATTGCCGCAATGTTCATACAAAATATCCATTAAATCCCTAAATGGTAATATACACGGGCGTTTCTAAATTCCTATGCAGTTACATGAATTGTGCTTTTATTTTGATTACTTACACTAGTCTAGTTTGCTCCCTTTACATATAATGTTTCGTTTGCTTAACTGTTTACTAGAAGTGAAACAAACGTTTAATGTCACTTTAAACGTCATGATCATGAACAGTTGTATAATTATTGAAAACGTTTTATTAGTCGTTCAATTATTATTATTATTATTATTATTTTATTCGTAACGGCCCATTAACAAAGGGAGGTCATAAGGGCCAATACAAGTAGATAAAACGTGTTAAAGGAAATTACATCAAATTAAGTAAAAAGGTAAAAGACAAACGTCAAGTTTTAAACACTGTAAAATTAGCCTCGATTTAGTGATATATTTTTGAACAGACCAACAGGTTTTTAGAAAGGTTTGACTTATAGAGATAATGACCGTTTCGAAAAGTGATTAATGATCTGTTATATTATTATAAAAACATATTCTGGTTGACTGAAGGTAAATGCAATCTAATAACAAGTGTTTTACTGTAAATATTTCGTGACATGGCATGCATTAAGGCTGATATTCGCTTTTCAATAAATAAAAATGGGTTATATATGAATGACCAATCCGGAGACGTGCAAGGACTCGGTGTTTTTCTCTACAGCTTTGATACCATTCACCGTAATTAGTTTTCTACGCATTGATCCAAATTATTTTGACACTTTGACCTTACACATTTTATATGAAGCTTTGGCGGCGCGATCCGCCTTTTCATTACCTGGTATTTCCTCATGTCCGAGAATGTAGTGTGACGTTTTGAGGTAAAACTATGCAATAGTGTTAATATTTTCCTAATTGAGATAGTCGTCAGAAAGTTTTGTTGCGATTGCTCTGTAGAACAGATACCGAATCAGAATAGTTTATTGACTTCGGTGCATCATTCGATTAAATGTGTTAAAGGGCAAGATTGATAGCATGGGCTTCTGCCGAAAATATTAATGCTCATTTGGTAGCCGGCATCCGATAGCGACATCTGTTGCAAATGTGGCTGTGGTGACTTTATGATCATCTTTCGAGCCATTAGTATAAAATGATTCAAAGTTCTTTTATTTCAACTGCAATTTCAAAAACGATTAACAGAATGCGCAAAATACAGTGTCAGATTTGCTATTACTTGGAGTGAAAAGGTCAACATCGGGCGAAGTCAAAAGCCACGGAGGAACATCGATTTTTCTGAGTATAGTGTCATAATAAGTTTTGGCATTTTCAAAGAGGAATGAAATGAAAATACCAAAGGTTGGAATACAGTTTGGTTTATTACAACGTGGCTAACATTATTGGTGCTTCCTCCCACCAAGATGTTTTTTAGTTATATTTTTTATTTACAGGGCGATATAAACAAATGAATTAGTACCTAACAACTCTTGTGACTATCAGCAGAGTTTACATTATATATTAACCTTCTCTACATTGAGTTCGAGTTCTTCATAACCTGAAAAATTCAATATTTAGCTGAAGACTAACGTTACTTTTGATCATTTTGACTCATTTGCAACATAACAGGGTTACTGTGTTAAATCGTTCAGTAACAAAGTGGTTGTTATGTATGGTGAAATGAATGAAAAATGTTCTTTCTCAAATTTCTTAACATTTCCTTTAGGTTGGTAAGTATGAATTACGAATTTTTTTTTGTTACACAACCAATAAATAGTTATGTGACGTTTCGATGACTAGTACGATATGTACTCTGTCATCTTCATCAGACAAATGACCAGCGAAGTGTATGCACACAAATGTGATAAATGTGTACGAGTTGTCCATAAATCGATGTCGATTCGGCTACGCTGTAAGCATATGAACAATACTTGTTATATATCTACCGAAATGACTAGATTCAGCAAGCTTTGTTTAATACTTGGTCCACTCCGGCGTATCCAGATAGCTTCCTTTATCTGCGTCCTGGACATGTTGCTCTCTTTGTCAAATACTTTGGAGTTATCCCAGTCAATTACATAATTTGTATGACATGGTCTGTGATTGCCGATTTATTTATCCTAGGGGTGTACTAGTATATTACGAAGCGTCTTTTGGGGCTTAATTGCTGTTGCTATGCCATATACGCGTTATATCCTCTGGATGGTTTCGGATATAACTTATATTTACGGGATGTCAAACACTTTAAATGACTTCTCTTGAATAATCGGAAAGTATTAAATCATACTATTTAACTGTCGCTTCTTGGGATAGAGCCAGAAAAGGTTTCAGAAGAAAAAAAGACCCCAACATACTTTATAGGTCACAGAGGCTTTTGCATGTAGTGAAAGACATAGTCTTGATATCTAGCTGCCTTAGATAGAGCCAAACTAAGTTTGCGATTGGAAATTATCACAACCACAAAGGGGTCAAATAAAGCAATGGCTTCATTTGAAGAAGTGAAATGCATAAGAGTCGTGATATTTTAAAAGTAGCTTCCTTGAATGGAGCTCTGCAAAGTTTGCAAATGAAAATCACCTTTAACTAGTTTAAATGTCACAGGGATCAAATGTGTTTAAATCTTGTAACGGGTAGTTTTGAATAACAAAGAGTCAAAGATAAGGATTTGTATCCTATAGCATTATCTAAATTTGATATAGAGTATCCCTGGCCAAATACGATTCAATGTTGCCCCCATCCGAATAGGGGTCCAGACGTAACTCACCGAAACGAAAATACTGACTATTGCTAGTTTGCGTTATTTCTTTTTAAAACAATGCCAAGCTACATGTAGTTTTTAAAATACGCTATGTAATGCAGTGGACGCGTGAAAGAAGAGCATTACATTATTGATTCGTTGTTATTTAATCTCTGACACAGTGCTTTGTTAGCTATGTTTAAAGAACGATCCACGTGCGTTCGTTCATCGTGGAATATTTCTGCGCCACCTGTACCGTTTCAACCGAGATAGTCGAATGTAACTCTGACGTTCGTTATTTAGCTCTAACTAAACTGCCTGCTGTTGATGGAACACACCCGAAGCCTCCCGCAGACATCCAGTCGATTTGGGTTCCAAAAGAAACGGTCTCAAAAGCGCTGGCAACGTAGCACATTTATAACGGTTAGAAGGGGAAACGGAACTTCCAAGAGTCTGCGAAACGTTACTTTAAGTGGCTGGTATGCTCAAAAGGAAGCAAATGTTATGTTTTGTGATGTGTGTAAAAAGCGGTCAGCAGGGGGTAACGGTACGTGTGTTACCGGTTGTTAAAACTTTCGTCTTCGTCGAGTTGCTATAGATAGTAAAATTAAAATGTTAAGGAAAAAAGTGTCAGAATTTCATTGTTTTCAAACCATGCTCCAAATTTGCTCAGAATGCAGGTTTTGGCTTTCTCATTTCCTCACTGGTATAAATTCAAGATAGTTTTGGTATCAGTTGGTTTGCAATACAAATCTGTAGATATGTTTCCGTTTCTTAATTCAACCAAAACATCTAGGAACGAAAGTGTATCATCACTAACTTCCACAGTTTACTGTATATCCTAGTGTAAGTAATTTAACTCTTTATGAAAATCAGAGACATTCTTGTCCTATGGGACGATCTTTCCTGGCGGCCGATGACAAGATAACGCATAACATCAATGACATTTACCATTGTATAACACATTTTTGATATTGCTGATACAAAATATATCAACGATCAAAATATCCTAATAAATCGCCCATAAATAATCAATATATGATCTAAGATAGAAATCGATTCCTAGATAAATTACTGACCGATTATTTAATCAAAGATCAATGACCGCTTAATAATTAAAACAAAAATATATCTATCGATTAAAATGAATCAACACCAACTAGTTATCCACTTGATCAACACATAAATGAATTAATAAAAGATGAATAATCTTTCAATAATAAACACCTACCGTATGTTGCCCATATTTAACATTTTTGTTTTTGCAGGGAAATTATCTGTGCGCTGACAATTTGTCCACCATATGCTGAGAAAACAAGTAAATATGAGTTTAAACTATTTATAATATATGCAAGATTTTTTTTAACAATGAATCAATTTTTCTAATGACAAAGTTCGTTATCTTCTCAACTTGGGCGAACCTTCAACACTAAGGCCTAACTTGAAATATTTCCAAGCAAGAGGCTACGAATTAAAAGTCTTAAGACGTAGAGGAAAAACATAAAATTGCATATGTTACATATTCATTTGGAAGAAGTTTGTCCCCCAACTTCACAACAAGAGGCCTATGGGCCTTAACGGTCACCTGAGTCCTATTTTTGTTGTTGAAATATGAAGTTGAGATAATGATGTCGATCATACTTCCAATTTGGGTAATGATAGTTAAACATAACGTTAAGTTAAGTTTGTCAGGACCATGAGTTGATCATTCCCAGATCGAGTTTCAGTTTAATCGGCTTATTGGAACTTGATTTTAAGTTTGAAATATTTGTTTTCTTCAAAATGGCAGCCGTTGTGGCTATGTTGGATATCTAATCGACCCAAAAAATAACAACACTTTGTCAGGACCATAAATCGCTCATTCCTACTAAGTTGCAGTTAAATCGGCCCAGGAGAACTTAAATTTAAGTTTGAAATAGTTTTTCATAATGGCGGTCGTGGCGGCCTTATTGGATTTCTTATCGACCCGAAAAATAACAACACTTGGTCAGGGATATGTCAGTAGCATTCTCATGAAGTATCAATGAAATCCCTTTGACAATATTTCAGCTTAAGTCGAAAATGTAAAATGTTAACGGACGACGGACGACGACGGACGAAGACGGATATCAAAAGGTCACTTGAGCTAAAGCTCAGGTGACCTAAAACCAAAACGTGAAAACTTCCTTTCATACATCCAACGCAAAGGGAAACTGATCATAACATTCCTGTCAGTACATCTTGACACATAATATGGAAAACGATAAAAGTGCTTCGGGTAGCCGACTCAAAATGACGGGCATCCTTGTTGTCAAACGTGACGACATTATAATTTGACGTCATATATTACGCTACTTATTCCTGAATTTTGTTTAGCATTAGCATTTTTTGAAGTTGTAAATAAAAACTGGTTGTTCTATGAATACCGTTATTAGTGCACTCGTTCGGCCGAATTTAACGAAATTTTAACCATCCCTGCAGGTCGGGATTCGAGAAAAGAATACACCTATTTTCACCCACTGCATGTATCGGAAAAGGCGCCTAATGTGTGAATCCCCTGCAGAATTAGGGATTTGCTTTCTCTGCACCCATTGCAATGTTTGGGATCTAAATATTTCTCTCTACTCCAAACCACCATTTTCCCTAACGCCTTGCTTTGCAATACCCCACTTTCGGTTTTTATGTTGAACGTCCGCCCAGGTGAGGAAGGACCTGGTTTCTATCCCCAGGCCAGGACATACAAAAGTCCTCAAAAATGGAAGTTGTTATTCTCTGTTTAACGTGCAGTGTAATAGCAACAACTGGTTCGCCTGTTGTCAGTATTATGTTACCGGGCGTCATACTGTCTTCAGAATGGTTTTTCAGTGAGATAGCACTATACAGTCGGCATCAGGTCTGCGCTATAATAAGGAGGCAAATACACCAACAGACCATGTCTCCGGCACACATACACACATGAAGCACGCCCTTAAATGACCGTTGCTGTCAATAGGTCGTTTAACAAGGTACAACCAAATTAAACCAAACAGCTCCTGAAACAAGAGATCCCAGATTCATTAGTTCTATGTCAGTTCGATCTTTTCTCCTTTTTTGTCCTATTATTTCTGTTGAGTAGAGTCGAGTAAACAGTAAATGTACCTTGAGGCAACTCATACTAATGTGTATAAAAGATAAACTTCAAAGGGAGTAGCGTTTCACACACTTACTAGTACAGTACTTAATGTGAACCAATCATTGTATTATGAGAAAGATATGTTAAGGTGTTCCTGCGGCCATCATGTTTGTATGATCACTCAAAATAAAGCATGCACAACAACAGTCAAAGGTGAATCTGCATATCAAATTTGAGAAAATCGTTCATGTACTATCTGAACAATAGCGATAACACTCATTCAATGTCCAAATTCAAGATAGCCGCCTGTTAACCATTTTGCTTATCCGATCAGTCTCAAAAGAAAACATAACTACAAACCTAGGAGAACCTACATATTGAATTTGAGAAAAGCCTGATGGTGTGCTAAAATTGGTGGGCTAAAAACTCAAGATGGCGCATATCGGCCATCATGGTTTTTCGATCAGTCTCAAAATTCGATCAGCATACAAGGGACCATCAAAAACCGTCATGTGAAATTTGAGAAAGACACCTTCAGTACTTTCTGAGAAATAGCGCTAAAAAGAAGTGTACAGGGCGGACTGACGGACCTCGGACGAAGGGCGATTTTATTAACCCATCATCTGATGATAGTTGGCAAAATATATCGGTCATCTGCTGAAGTCCAGATATAAAAGGGATTCGTCGGGAGACCATTTTACATAATCTTTTTAACCATGGCGTCCTGTTATATATACCTTCCCCGACCCCCTTCTTGAACAAAACATTTGTAAAAGCGTTCGTAATTGCCACTTGTCTCAGGTATGCAATGCGATCAAGTATAAGAATAAGATACGATAAGAAATAATTAGGGGTTGTGCGTTCAGACATATTAAATTCAATATAACAACTGAACTCTATCATAAGAAGTTGTAACGTTAAACCACCTCTGATCAACATACGTAACCAACCGAGACGTTCTTCAATACACGGCACACGACGCATTTGTACAATTGGCCCATGTGTTAAAGGCGTGGTTAGCTTAACAACCCATAAACAGAACATTTTGATCCGAATAATTAAAAGCATAAAAAATGAAATATAAACAACATCTATATGAAACATTACAATACGATGCATAGATCAGAAAACACAAGTGCATTTGTACATTTTATTCAGAAGAATGCATTTCAAAGAGCATCATAATCGATTCATCAAGCAAACAACACTTTGAACAACCGAACAAAATTAGAAATACTTGAGATGTGTTTTGATGATATTGGTAGCTTGCGGCATCGTGGAAATTTCAACAATAAAGGCACATAGATCAAAATGTCGGGTACATACCGTTATTGTAAAAACTTGCATCTGCTTGTACTTCAACGGACATGATGACGCTTCTTCATTATTTTTTATCACATCATTTGTATTTGTATACAACGATTAACCTAGTCATATTGTTAGTTAATAGTACAGTATTCAATTTGTGTATTGTAATATACACCGGCGTTTCAAAATTAAACTCCTATACAGTTAGATCATTTGTGTTTTTATTTGGATTACTCATACTGGTTTATGTTTAATACTTAGATACATTTCCTTAATTGCCCACTTTAAGGAAAGGGCGTTTAATGCCACTTCAATAACCCAGGTGGAGTTTTAAATGGTCTAGGATTGATATTGCGGTATCTGTGCTGTAGCATTCCAGTGAGGTGGCACTATAAATGATACCGTTAGAAGCACGGTCCCACTACAAA
>JAUMHH010153938.1:0-18788 GCA_032359455.1 Chlamys rubida | reverse complement strand
TATTCCAGTATTAATCTCATTCACAATGGAATTATGCTCCTGCTGGTACTCAGCTAATACGATGTCTGTTATAATGGCAATGGCTCGCCGGTCATCATGATATTTCTTAAACGAGGCTGGTGGGATGGTTATATAACTAACTACAGACTGCGTCCAAATGTCATTTATATCCTTCCTGAAATTCTGAAGTTGATGGAGGACATTCTCTGCTGACACTTGTGCTGGTCTGATAACACTTCCTCCAGAAAATGTCTCTAATAGCAAAAGATCATTGATACCAGCAGCTATTTTAACAACCAGTTGTGTGTTAGTTTGAACAGTTCTCAGCTCATTGAAAAACAGTGTGTGAAAGTCAGAGATTTTAGCACCACGTTTTATAATATATTTCAAAGTCAAATTGTTTGGCTGTGGGTAATTTGTAAATTATTTGCTATGGAATCAGCAACCAATACAGACAAAACATGTACACTTGACATGAGAAAATGAGCAAAAAATATATGTAAATGTAAACAATAAATTCTAATTTCACAATCTGAATTGAATTAAATTTACATGTATAACAAACTAAATTATAACTAAAAGTTAACACAGTAAGCAAGGGAAAGGGCGAGTAAAATCACCAACCACGTTGCTTAATGCAGAAAGAAAAATGCACAAAAAACGAGTGTGCCCTCACTGCTTGTTTACAAAAATCAACGTGAAAATTGTGTGTATAATAAAATATACGAGTACAAGTTTGTAAACACGAACAGTAAGAAAATTGGTACAATCAAACAATCGTATTTCAAGTCACTCGTGAACTCGCAGCTCCGGGTTACAAGCCCCTGTGCTATGTTTACGTTCAAATTCCAGCGGCGCCCCTGCCGGCTCGATTTCAAAAACACACTGGACACAACTTTTTGGGAATACAACAGGATAAAGTTAATTAATCAATTAATTCCAAAAGCTCTGCTTGAGCAATACACGTCTCAAAATAGAATATATGTTGTGAACAATTTACAGTGATTGTAAACACGTGACAAATGGCGCGAAACCCGCTCCGAATTATCCTCGTCGCCAATGTAGTAATTTATTACATTTACATTACTCAAGAACACAAATACAAACGACGGCCACACAGCTCCGTCCTTCCGGACACACAGTCCGGGTCCAGACACACAGTCCAGCGATTAACACAGCTACACAGGTGAATCCTGGAGCGCTGTCTTAGCAGGCGTGCTGTCTCATAGCTGTCCGAAGTCTGATCTCCCCTCACAATTAGGAGAATTCCGCGACAAGGGAAATAACCCCGTGGTCATTTACCACAATATGAAGGGAAGCACAAGCTATCAGACATCTTTGAAAAAGAAGTATAGAGAGTACTTGAGAAATCAAACAAAGACATCCAGTATATATAGTACAATCGGAACCGGAGAAGGAAGGAAACGAACACTTCAGTGGAATAATCACCTTCCAATAGGTTCATTACCTGATAGACCCATTACAGCGGATCGGCCTATTCCGGCAGTATAAATCCTTCGTATTATTTATGTAAAACAGCTAAATAAATCTTTGTATTTGTGTATCTTTGTTTGGCGTTCTACATCGATATGCTACCTTAGTTCGTATTGCCAGTGGGTAATGTACGTCACAAGGTTATGGACTCAGATGGTGCACTATCAGTCCTTGACCATGACCCTGTAGCTTGACTTTAAACGGGCACGTTGGACATGAATACTATATTAAGAACAAATTATCTATTGTAGCCGAAAATTGTTAAAGTTATTAAGGATTTTAACGGCACGCTTTTCGGAGATTCTCCGTTTATTTCGGAAGTATTATTTTTTTCATTCTTTTCCCTTTGCGTTTTGCATCAAATCGTTAAATGTAATATATAAATAGGGCTTTCCTGACCTCACATTTCCAGTATTGTTGTTGCCATTGTGAGAAACTAAATCGTTGTCATGTACTAATAGCGGGAGGCTGAAATCATATTGTCGTTGTAGCAAGCTTAATTGCTGTTGTCTTTGTGGGAAGCTTATTTATTGTCGCTGTAGCAAGCTCAGTTGCTGTCGTTGCTGGACGCCTAATTGCTGTTGTCGTTGTTGGAAGCCTAATTGCTGTTTCTAAACATTTTCGTCAGGTTGGTAAGTATGGATTATGAGAAATTCTTTTACACAACCAATACAATTTTATATGTGACGTTTCGATGACTAGTACGATATGTACACTGTCACCTTCATCAGACCAATGACCAGTGAAGCGTATCCACACAAAGGAGTAACATGTGTACGAGTTGTCCATAAAATCGATGTCGATTTCGGCTACGCTGGATACGTATGCACAATAGTTGTTATATATGTACCGAAATGACTCAATTCAGCTACGCTCTGTTAACACTTGGTCATAGATGTGCGAGAGTCTTTGAGCCTCCTCGTCTCGATTTAGAACTGGCCCAATGCGGCGTATCCAGATGGCTTCCTTTATTTGCCGCTTGAACAGATTGCTCTCTCTGTCCAAAACTTTGGAGTTATCCCAGTCAATGACATGATTTTTCTGTGTGGCATGGTCGGTGATTGCCGATTTATCTACCTGGGACTCCGACTGCTTCCTTTCTGATCTGGTGAATGTCATACCTTCTTGGGTTTCTGAATCTTTCCAGTTTTCACCAAGGCGGACCCCAAATCGCCTTCCAGTCTCTCCAATATACGATGCGTCGCAATTTTGCTTCCGATTTTGTATACGCATTCTGCGACATTTTCTTTAGTTGTTTTGTCCTTAGGGTTGACTACGATATTGCAAAGCGTCTTGTGGGGCTTCATGGCTGTTGCTATGCCATGACCGCGATATATCCTCTTGATGGTTTCCCATATACCCTTTATATACGGGATGACCACTTGACCTTTGGTTTTTGTTCTTATCCTTGATTGGCCTTTTCTTTTTCTTCCCCCTACTTTGACAATGTTTGTTTACCCGAGACATTTCGGTACATATATAACAACTATTATACATACGCTTACAGCTTAGCCGAATCGACATCGATTTTGTGAACAACTCTTACACATTTTACTCCTTTGTGTGCATAAGCTTCACTGGTCATTTGTCTGATGTAGGTGACAGTGTGCATATCGTACTAGGCATAGAAACGTCACATAGGAAATTGCATTGGTTGTTTAAAACGAACTTTACAAACCTGAAGAAAATGTTAGAAATAACTGTATGTTTTACAATACAAAGTTCGTGTTTCCTTCCTCATCAGTAACATTTTAAGCTTTTCTCACAGTTTCTCTCAAACTCTTTCCTAGTGCACCAATTGAACTTGTGACAAATACAAGACAGTTATACCAAGATGACAAATGGAAATACAAATAAGGATTGACTCTTAGAGTAATTTTACGTACGCTTCACTACCTACTACATGTAGTTCAGTTATCCAGCAGACGGAAAATGGCTGAGCGGTCATTCCTCTACTTTTTTCCAGTTTTATGAAGATCACAAAAGTTTGCTAAATTACAAATTAAGTATTCAAAGCTTATTCTTAAACTTAATTTGTATAATAAACAATATATTATTTCAAAAAGGGGCAATACGATAAAAAGTAGAACAAATGTCACTCAAAGTCAAAATATTTCTGCCTCCTGGCTCTTCAAGGGCGAAAGTCAACGATTGATTTAAGGAACGTCCATCTTGTGTCTTCGGAAGTAGAGAAAAATATAAATTTGAGCATAATTTGTGATCAGTTTGTCTCGAAGTAACAACAAATGAAAACAAGCTGTTTTTTGTGACTAATTGGCATTCACGGGCAATTTTAACCTGGTTGTCTATTTTACGTCGTTATGTTGATTCCAATAGAGTCATTTTATCAAGAGTCACACGCCTATTTTAATTGTACTTGGTACTTGTGTGACGCAGATTAGCCATTACATATACGGGGAACTGATCTTTATGTATGAGGTAATATGTATATTGTGCAAGCCGGGAACTACCTTGTCGGAGTCATTTCCTTCTCCGTATTAGCTGTTCAGGGTTAGCTAATATCTACACTCTCAATTATTTGACATTTCGTCCGTCTACAGGAAATTTGGACACACTATATCAATGTTCTCATCGGCCTCCTGTCATCTATCGTTAAGCTAATACTATACCTACTTAACCCTGTTCTTATTACGATGGGATGTAAATACCGGATTTACCATGTTGTTCTTTAATCGAGAGATGTCACATGCCCGCAGATAAGTAAAAACATCATTCGGGATGTCCAATCTTTTGTTCTAATAGCCGAGACGGTAGCTTACAGATATACGGGGCGACATGACAACGGGATTAGTCGCGGCAGAAACACGCAGATAGAACAGAGACATATGACATAATGTACCGCAGTGTAATGTGCATGCATGCTTAGCAAGGATTACAACAGGCAGACAGAAAGATACAACGGATCCAGGCTTGGATGCTTGTTACCTATACCAATCCTCGCACTGGTTCAAATTCAGCGCCATATGTTACCCGTTTCAACATTGCACCCGACCCCTACTTAATAACTCAATGCAGTTTATTATTTACTGTAAGTAGCATATTTGGGGAGGATAAATTATAAGTGGTGTGTTGAGAGAGGCGAAACGTTATCTGCAACGCAGAGGTATTCTTGTCTTCACAAATTCGTCCTATGATGATACATGTTTCCATATAAACACTACCAGCCGAGTTTTAGCGTATAACAGAGAAGATTAATCATGAAGTGTTGCATTACGTTCCTAGTAAACGAATATTTTCTTTGATTAATAGAAACTTGTAAATTACAGGCAATTAAAATGCACTAAGTACATATACATAGTAACTATTTAAAAAATAAGGTTAGTAGTTACTGTAGAGCGATATGATATTATGAAATAAGCAGTTGTTGATTTTGTACGTTTTGGAAGACGTGTAACTGTACATATAGGGTGATGATTCAAGGAATGACCTTTTACTCATGTAATGCACGTTGAATACAGAGGCGATGTTATACTCATGTTGTGCCTGAATAAAACGATTTTTTTTCGCTATTGCATTTTTGCGTGTTTCTATTGCAATCTTGAAAATAAAACAAGTAAAACTTAACGGACAAAAAAAGAGAGCGATTTTTCACATTACGTATATGTATATAAAATATATATACACAACATAGAAAATATTTAAAACAAACGCAACCTTACAACTTCCCAAAAAATATATATATATATATAAACCGTCTTCTCTTTGGTAGTCAGGCAAATTCAATTAACTTAACATGCAACACCTAGAGACTCCAATGACAGCCCGAAACACTGAACAGACAGGCCGTGATGTTGGAGGATGTCTCAACAACCATTAAACGCCATAGAAGGGTGTGTAACACACAGAATTAAGGATATAAAAACGACTATATAAAACCTTCTCGCGAATAGGAAATGTCTGCGATAGCAAGTAGGTGTGATATAACATTGGCCGACGATTCCGACACATGCAATCCTGTCAATGGTAAGGTTTCATCAAAGCAGCAATGGAAATTAATTAAATATGACTGAGAAGGGTAATTCTCTATGGGACGTTGCATGTACGTACTTAGAAAACATACGACTGACTTCGTATCAATTAATTACAACGCCGAACATAGGGCATGTTACGAGGAACCTGTTAGCTCGCGGTTTTTACCTCCTCTCTGGGCACTTCTGGGTGGCATCTGTAGTGAGTTTATGCCATTTTAGTAATTATGTCTAGTGTGTCTCAAATGATCCACATATACGTATAAAATTAACTTGGGAATACAATTTGATCGAGTCAATTACCTAATTATTTCGCAATATATCCAAATGAAAACGAGATAAGTATTACCAAATGTGTGTTATTTTCAATACTTTTAGCGCAACGCAGATCGATAAGTTTGCATCTAGAGAGAATTGTAATCAGCCTTTTTATTTACACTTGTCATTCAACTATCAAAAGGCCGCTTCTCCCACACACTGTATGTCAGGGCAAACCGCAAAGCACTCAATCACACGCTTTTATGAGCATACAAATGTGGTGCCCAAATATAGGATGGTAACATGGAATCGCTTTTGTTGGGCAAATTCAATGTTATCTTGTCTAATGCAAGTACCTACATGATAAGAAATGATATTATTGGATTTTATCATATCTTTCAACAGCTTATGAGCTTTATACACAAACAAAGTCATACAGCTCCAATTGTTAGCCATCCATATTCAAGGACGAACACCAATTTCAGAGTCGATAACAAACTAAAAAAGAAACTAAGAAGCCAAAGGGATAAAAAGCAAGACATCGTGAACGATGTGCTGGTTATTTTTGAACAAATGTGTAGAATATGTTATCATAGCTTGATCATTATAATCATAAATCCCATCAGGAATGTTAACCAAGAATCTGTTGAAAAGCAATTAAAGTATAAGAAAAATTAAACTATAAAATCCTTTCATAACGTATGCTTAAAGCATATGTGATTATGTAGGACATAAAACCCTGTAATTTACATGTATATCGTCGTTCTTCGTGTGAACAAGGGAAGCATAATTGATATTATTTCTATCTTTTCGGCATTAGTGCTGTGGACAGACATTGCTTTAGCCAAATGTCTGAGCTAAAAATTTCAAATGCAGACCTAATCATATGAGTTTTCACACCCTTTTAGAATGTGGTGCAGAGTTTTCGACTTTCTGGCAGCAGATGGTATACAATGTCCCATAGTGGCCGCTGATTTCACTAAAAATTGGTTTTCCACAATTCCAAGAAAAACAAGGAATCTGTCTCCCACTGTAGTAAACGTAATGACTGAGAAAAAAACCTGGCAAGGCGATGGAGGGGATGTTACATTAAGCGTGTTTTACATATACATCAGCATTCATATTCTGCAGAGGGGCCGCGGTGGCTAAGTGGTTCAGGCGTCTGACATTCTGCTACCATTAGCCCTCTATCGCTGGGTCACGGGTTCGAGACCTACGTGGGACAGTCGCTAGGTACTGGCCGTAGGTCATTGGCTTTTCTCCAGGATCTCCGGCTTTCTTCCACTACAAAAACCTTGCACGTCCTTAAATGACCATAGCTGTTAATAGGACGTAAAACGCAAACAAACCAAACCAAACATATATACTGCAGCCTGTATCGTACAGGCAAATGTAGCCTGGCCCTGATGTGATGCACCATTTCTTTCGAGGACGGGTAATCAGACGTTCTGCAGAGTTCTGGACACTCGCAGACATCATCGATCCCAACAGAGCAAGACATGGTCATAGTCTGAACGTTAGGTAAAGAGTGACTGCACCAAAGTCTTACTTGCATCTATAATGATAAATCGATGGGCATATCCCATATTCATCTGATAGTAATGGAATTCGCATTAGTCTGTTTTATTACATAATACATGTACCCGTGTTTATTGAGCTATACAATTTACACACAGGTTTCCAACAGCTAAAACGGCCTCTATAGTATTTTGCACTGATCATTTGCTACAGAACTTCTTCCTGTTGATGCTTAAGAGAAAATATGGTTTGTTTTGATTCGTCCTGATTAAGCTTACGTATAATGGCGCTCATCAAGCTTCCAGGCTGTATTAGTGTTACAGCAATCGTACGATTGTCACAAACATTTACATATGTGAGTATCAGTGTAACAATGAAAGAAAATGTTTCGTTTTGAATAAAACAAAAAATGTATACTTTTCGAAAGTGTATCATACCGGATGATGTCGAATGCATCACTTCAAACTGACAACAAAGCTTTTAAATTTATGACTGCAACAAGGTGACTGCAATGTCAATACGGACACGACGGAGGGTCGTTTCAGTTGAGTGTCCTGTGCAATAGGCCGATTGCCAATTGTCATGCAGACTATTTGCATTGAGATTAACATATATATGCTGGGATACAATATTTGATACAAATATAGCAATTTTATACTGGGAGGCAGAATTGGTTTTACTATTTGTCGTTCATTCAAGGCCTCTTCAACAGTGGGTAAATGAGTAAACTTCATGGAAATAAAATGTAACGTTTAGAAGCAACTAACACTTTTGTCACGTTTGAGGGAATAACAGAGAGCTGCGATAAGATCTTAGATAATAATTGCTGATTTTATACTGGTCGGCAGCACGATTTTACTCTTTGTCGTTCATTCCGGGCCTCTTCAACAGTTGTCATATGGGTACACACTTCATGGAAATAAAATGCAACGTTTGACGCGACTAATACCTTGGTCATGATTGAGGGAATAAAAGCAAGCAGATATGCTTCAGTAGAACTTTTGAAGAACTTTGATATTGTGATGAACAATCCGCCCAGGGTAGCTGATATTTGAAAGCGGTTAACAATGGAATTGGATCTTTGCGCAAAGCAACGACTGCATTTTATTCAAAAATGATAGCTGAACTTAATAGAAAAGTTGCTTTTCGGATGAACAGCTTGGTATGATGACTTTAACTTTCTGATCACTAAGGTTTTGTTAAGACTTAAAAACTGTTTATGGTACATACTAAATTCGGCGTTTTTTATCTGAATAATTAATCCCTATGGCATTGAATGAGAAATGAACTTACAAGCCATTAGTTTTCCTATATACATCTGGCTGATTGTCAGTTTGGTACTGTGTACTCGTCTCTACTTTTCTACTGAATGTCTTTGCTGAATTTTGTCATTGACATTTTGTTTTATTTTTGCACGCTTGCACGATCTCATTTTAACAACTAATTGATGGATGGACACAAAATTATCATCCGTTGAGTTTCCCTTGGCACCGTTCAGACAGAAATTAACCTTTGAAATTACTTCGTGATGACAGGGTCATTATTCCTTGATGATAACATCGAGCGTATGACCATGGGTACATGTATTTTCTGTTGTATTATACCAAAGGATCCAGGAATCAAGTAGCTCAAAGAACTAACAAGCATCAGTATTGGATAGATCGTTCAGATGGAAATTCAGGTAATCTATTGTAATGATTTTTCGTATTTTAATAGTTTGGTGGTCGACATAGTCAAACCGCTCTTCAACAACACAAGGTTTCAGAAGCATAGATATTTAGAAAGAAAAGGCCTGTTTATGACCCAAAATCTTAATTGTGTATCACCAGCGATAACAAAACGTTTGAGGTCCTAGAAAGTTTGCACAAACACAGTTTTGAATGAAATCAAATATCTCACATGAACAAAATTGCCAATCCGCTACCACATCTGCCATGTCAAACATTGTTGCGAATTTGCAACTTGTTAGAACAGCTAAAAATAGTCCTCAACGCCTGTACCTAATTAGTCACTTACTTAGTCTTTATGTTCTTTATGAAGGAGCAAATACAGGCTTTTCAAGCAACAATTCATAAACATAAAATTATTTACAACAACTAGTTTTAAGGTGTCGTTACTGGTTCAATGGTACCTGAAACTTTTTTAAACATTCTTCATACTAAAGTTGAACATATGTCGGTATCAAAGGCAGAATAACAAATGTAGGTTTTGTCTGAATAGTCATACGGGAGGCAGACATACTTGCTGTATTCATCACTTATTGCTTATTTACACACTTGACTTGATCACAAACTCCTATTTCTAATCTACATATAGCGGTTGTCCTGTGTGTGTTGGTGCTCGTGTTTTCATAGCTAACGGGACAAGGTTTCCAATGCTGCTAAGCCACTACTCACTCGAAATAGTGATTTTTAAACTTAATTTAACTTAATCGAAGAAGCAATTTTTGCATGATGATTGATACTATGTAAGCTTCAAAATGATTTACAAATGGTAGTTATACACACGATATTATCAACAGATACACGTGAACATAGTGTGTATACGTACGCAATATGCGAGGCATGACCTATCACAGGGAAAAAACCCAGAAAGATCTAGAGAAACCGTTGTATATAAGAAACAGTTCTCCCTACCTTTCCTATATGTTAGTTCTCAATCCAAAATCTTGGGACTTATTGTTTATATATCTTACACATCGTTTCTTATCATTATTATTCTTCCGCTGTAAACTTGTAGGTACATTTTCTCGAAAACTACATTTCAAATAAAACTTGACTTAGGTATAAAGGTGCGGGTCTAGATGTGCAAAACCTTTTTTTTAATTGCGGCTGAGCATTCAAAATGGACGCATCGGCGTCTGATCGGTCGAATTTAGATATTAACTGATTTCGATAAAATTCGTATGTAGGTGTATTATGTCATTAAGAACAGCATAGTTACTCCGGTTGGCATCATTTACGACTGTGGGTTGTCGTTACAATTACAACTTGTTATCTTTATGATGACGTGTTCTGATGGCTATATATATGGTACCTGTGTATAATTGTGAATCAAGTTATGTACAAAACCATCAACGAGCTGTTTTCATATTTTGTTATATTAATTAATAATGGCATTTTCTCATCTAAATTATACGTCACCACAAAGAATATTTTCAAGAAAAACTGTTAACTTGTACAAGACAATTAAACATTTTTGATATTTAAAGTCCAATGAATGAATTCAACTCTATGAAAAATTATTTTGAATCCAACTCTAGTTAAACATAACTTAACGCCAAACAAAGCCTGATGCAATGCTTCTTCTTACACTGTGTTCTTGGAAGCATCTTACATACAAAGGTTAGGCTTTTCTCTTACAGATTTACGAAGATTGCTGTTAACGATGAGCTACGACATGTTTCCATTAAACAGCACGAGGGATCCACAAAAATGTCAGCCGTTACATTGCTGAAAACCTAAATAGGAGTGGAACGTGTATTAAGCCAGTAAGTGGGTCCCTTGGGATCTCGGTAATGTGAAACTCAAAGTCATCAAAAGAGCGAGTACGGCACATTGAAACATTTACAAGGCGTCAACCTATTCATGTGCTTAAAAGAGCGAAACAGACCGAATTCTGTCGGTAAACATCTCCACTATTAACGTATTGTAATAGAAAAATAACATCGTAATATGAATTTATGATTTCATTAGATGTATCATTAGTGTGTAACTTTGAATGTCAAAATCACCAATTGTTATATTCCGATCACAATGACCTTTTGTGTTGACCTTCGGTTACCTTATTGGCTACAGGCCAGTCGATTATCAGATAGGGAGTAGGTACATCTATGTACAGGTTTGCAAGAGTTCTGAAAAACTAAGGAAAATGTGTATGATCGAACTTACCGCTTGTCATTGCTGAGCATGAGTTACGGGACATGACAAAATGGTTTATGATGGTTCGAATCCCTACGGTGAATTTTTGATTTTTATTATGTATACTTTGTTCTTTATTTTTACAATCAAATTAGCTTTATGTAATATCTCTGCTTTTCCATTTTATTTAATGATCTTCATCACTGCTGCACCTGTACCGAAGCTACCTATGGCATCGTCACTGTCATCCGGTAGATAGATGCATCATGGGATATGTAAATGTTCCTAATAGTCGTGTCGTTCGTTCTGTACTCGTTTTTTGAGTGTCACTATGTATTGAACTGCGTATATACTATTTGTTGCTATTAAAATTCTCTGCATAAGGTTCAAATCTGGAGTTAGAATGTACCTTAATGTTTTCGAGCATAAATTCCTGAAAATTTAATGTACGATCCTCATTGTTGAAAGAGGCTACGTAATTTACAAACATCTTCATAACATATCAGCTTAACTGTCGCCATTTTTTTCCTCCGGAACAAAAACGAATTCACCACAACAATGAAATTTGGTACATGACATACCGTATAAATATGCAATTTAAATGTTTCAGTTGAAAGACGACTAATTTTTGGTACGGAGCATCTGGTAATTTCAATGTTCCTTTGATATCTTACAAATATACTTATCATTTGAAACACATAGCATAAGTATGACCATACATTCTAGAACTTAATATGCATACATGTATAAGTTCTTTCATAATTATATAACACTTGTAAATTGCTATTTTCATTATCAAGGAAATTACTTGGGCCTCGGTGGCCGAGTTGTTAAGGCGCCTGGCCACCTTCGATCAGTAGCCCTCTGCCACTGGGTCGCGGGTCCGAGGTCTATGTGGGGCTGTCGCCATGTACCGGCCGTATGTCGGTTAGTTGCTTAACAATTAGAATATAGGAATAACTTTACTCAGGGCTTTCTTCCTAGATGATCTACTCTTTATTAAGATGAGATATTGAGTGTGCTGGAGGTTGTAAAGGTGTTTTCTTGTTATGGGTTACTATTTCCAACGATTCAATTACCTAAACATGCCACTTCAATACTAAACCATAGAAGTCGTTATACCAAATCCATGTCATGCCATTCAAGTTATGAAGAGTATTACAACAGGGGTAAAGTGTCTTGCTCAAGTAAACAAGCACGTTGGAACTGACTTAAAATTTGGTTTCAGTAAGCTGGCAGACAACCAACTGTGTTACATATATACAATCCGTTTTACGACGTTATTCTATACATAATTACATCAGATATACACACTAGAACAGCTTGCTAGTTTTAAGCATTACACACATGGATTGGTATTAAAAAGCAATGAACTAAACAAAGAACAAAAGTTGAGAATCAGGAGGAAAACATATTGACTATTCTCTCACTGATAAAGCAATCGGATACCTACTGTTACAGGTAACAGTAGAAATATTCATTAACAAGTAAAACCGATCATGAAGACACAACAGTATAGTTGCTGAAGTATCTAAGGGGTTAAACTAGCGACCATAGCCAATAACCTAGTCAGACTGTCTCGGGTTATCACCGTTACGATAAGAAAGTCATTGTTCTACTCCACAAACCATGAAATTGGATTCCCAAATATTGTTTAATATCTCCTAGGCAGAATAAGGAGTGGATGAAGTAAAAACTAAACGAAATCTGCGGTCACTAGCTAAAGAGCAACGAAGGGAGATCTTTAAAGTTGGCAATTGCCTGTACCCCTAACTGCGGTTACAATTTATTGGCAAGAAGTAAAAGACCAGTCCTGATTCCTATCGACTTTACAAATTAAACTTTGATGTTAAAATAGTCCACACACTTTTGAGATAATGAAATGAATTATCAATATTTTTGGGTAAATGATATGGTTCGTTTTAAAAAAAGCTTCTATTCCTATTTTTGTCTGTACAAATCAACTTTTTGTCCAGATTAAATCCTTATGTTTTAACAATATGATCCACTGATCAGTTTATATTTGGAATTTAATTTTGGTTATTTTTACATGAGACTTACAACATCACCCAGTGGTCTCTAGCTCGGCACCAAATTGTAATCTTACTTTCCATAGTACTGAATAAAAACAGTTTGTGGTCTATAATGATGAAACGTAAGACAATCACAGGTCTGCACGTTTAAAATGTGTAATGCCAAAAATGAATTACACTGCATCATACAGCTGTTTCGTTCTTATCGGACTCATTGTGATGTTAGGAGTCATAATTTTGGAAACCCAATTGGTCTAAACTACTATTGAAACAGAAGGGGAGTTGCATACTTTAACTTACAATGTATGTTTTTATAAATAGACATTAACATACTAAAACAGATTTATCAAAATCATAAAAAAGAAAAAAAAACTTTCAAGAAAAAATTAAATCATTCACAATTCATCAAACAAGAAATTGGTTTGATCTTCCAACAAAACGTATTCACCTGGACAAAAAAGAGCATTTTTCGCCCTAAGGGCTCTAAAACTGGTGACTCCGTGCTAAAGTTGTGTTAGAAGCAAATTCAAAATGGCTTGCATTCTTATCGAGAGTAGCGTCATCAAAATATATAGATACCATCTTCACTGTCCCGTCTTTGTTAATGCATTAATAAAATGTATGTTCGTCGTTGTAGATATTTTAGAATTGTAATACAACTTTTTGATGTTAAATGTTATAAAAATTTCACTCCTGAGCGGAATATATAGATATTTTCAGCCGTTTTTCGCCTTTGGTATAAATATCAGTTTCCTTACAATACTCGTGAAATAAATCTGGTATTCAACTGAAAGCCGTGCAATATTTCCCATATATCAACGGCGCCGTTGTTCTCGTGTTCAATTTACTTACCACAGAACGCGCAGAAGCGTATAAATAGTTCTCCGATTTACGAAGAGCGCCAAGCTGCTGCCAGTGGAGTGGTTGGGAAGGACAAAGTATCCCAGTGTACGAGACCGACATCGTCTTCTGTTCAGACTTCTGCAACATCGGTCCTTAAATTTCCGAAACAAAAGCAGAATTGTTCATACCGATATTAACCTACATTTTTCTATAATGTTATTGCACGGCGTGACAAATGCTATCCTTTCTCTTCTTGCCCTCCTCCCCTACTTGCATCGATTGACAGATCGTGCAGCGTCTCCCTAGAGCGTCGTCGGTCTGGTTTATGCAGTGGAGATGCAGAAATATTGAGCTATACATCTATCTAATGGTTTAACATTTAGAGCTTTCAAATGGGTTGTCGATACCTCACCATCACTAGTGGAAAAACTACTTATTCTATGTAAGGTTTTATTTTTTTTATGTAAATAAATTCAAATTTTCGAAATTACGTCTTTCATACATCCTTATTGTTTTTGTTAATGTGTGTGGAACATGAAATAACAATTCGATAGATCGACAAAACGTACTATTCCACAAAGGATAATATAATGTAACATATATGTATGTTTTTCTCGAAATTTAAAGTAGACGCTTTCATATTGATGACTAATTAATTGCTAAATTTGCAGATATTTGAACTTTAAAATGATTGTACTGTTTTAAAATAACTAGCAGATAGGCATTACTTGTACAAAAAACTTTTATTAATATATTGCCTTACAGAATGAGATAAACGTCATGTAAGTAAATCTCTTTTGATAATTTGTTTGGAACACATGCCCGTCCTTGATAATGTTTTCAATTAACAGTATCAGATACAAATAGCGTAAATACATACATTTACTGTGTATCACAAATACTTATATCAGTTGCCTAAAATGCTGTTTAATTTTATATGGAAAACATATAGGGATTGTAACATAACAATAAAAACTCATTATTCTTAAAAAAATAGAGGATACATCTGGATTTTAAGATTTTTTATTTTTTAATTATAGCTAAACAATCCATACATTCATGACTTGAAACACTTGAATCCATATGTTTTGTATCTAGGACTAGGCACGATGACAAAGGGGCTTGTAGTTTAATCAACCTTATGATCAATGACATCAAAATTACTTCACATGTCAAGAGTTCCGCTACAAAGTTATTATTTAAATGTCAGTCGTTAAAATTAGTCAGACTTTTGACGTCAGTCCAATTGATTGACGCGAAATTGACAAGGGTTGACATATGTTTTCCAATAAACAGTTGTTTGATTGACAAATAAATAGAACTACATCCCCATGTAGCATGTAAGACAAATACTGTTAAAAGAGACTTGATTGACAACTATGAGGATGTCACGTTTAACACAGGTGTCGGGACATTATAAGTGGTTTTATATTGTCTGTCAATCAGGTCAAAGCGAAATTCAAAGCGTGGGTGGCTGGTTCCTTGTTTCCAGATGATCTATTATTTGTTATTATGAAGAAGGAAACCTTAAAACAGCCCCTCAAAGTCTTAATATCGCAAATATCAGGACTCCAATGTATTGTACCCAGTTTCATGTGAAGGGCTCTAATTGCTTTTTTTCTTGATCTTCACGTTTCTATTTCGCATATCACACGTTTCTCTATGGTGTAATTCACGGAGGCTTTAAAATGATGCATACTCATTGTCTGAGGCCAATTATTCGCATAAGCAGTAACAAAAAGAGACAGTTTACACATAAGAGGAGTGTATTACACGTAAGGAAAGCTTACAAGTTAATAAATGGTCATGTTAGTGTAGGTTACACATCAGTAGAGTTTACACGTAAGGAAAGCTTACAAGTTAATAAATGTTCATGTTAGTGTAGGTTACACATTAGAGTTTATACATAAGTAAATTTTAAACGTAAGGGGAACTTACATGTCTTTCTGTGTTTGCCCTGTAATATATATTCCCTCTATTTTGCTAAATTAATCAAAACCACATTACTATTTATAACAATACAGTAGATTTTGTAATGTGGAACATTCTAAGAAAGGAATCAACATGCCACAGTTTGTTAGACTCAATTGTATCTTGTGCCATTTCAATAATGGTTACATCAGATTTTAATTTGCGCTTTCATGAGGTCTAAATGGCGAACACGGCCTTAACAGTTATTCCATTTCTCTGGTTATTATGATCCAAAGAACGTTTGACTTTGTGACCTTGTCAATACGTAAGTGCCAAGGAAATTAAATTCATTATCACAGGGATGCTTCTTTTCTCTTTCATGTCCGATTCCGTTCACTTTAAATACTCTAATATATATATCCAATTGACAGAGAGAGGCTGCACGCCGATAAAACTAATGTCATTAAACAATGCGTCATCGTCCATTTTGGTGATATTTGTAGAGACCAATTTTTCCTGTGTATTCAACGATTAACAAAAACACTTTGCCTGCTGTTTCCTCTTGTATTATCTGAAGAGATGACTAAGGTAGGACCAATTTAGAATCGTGGGAATTCGTCTGTATCTTTAGGGAAATAACAGTGACCATCGTAATCAAATACAATACTTTAGATTTTTATCTTGCTCTGTATCAATTCAATTAATATGTCTGATGATGCCACATGTTGCGACTAAATTAGAAAAAGAAACAAATTCAGAAAAAACCAAAAATAGAAACATTTGCTGTGTTTGAAATTTGTTTTGTCATAAAACATAGAAACTAATTAATTTCATTAATTGATTTCCTGTCTAAGATACGTTGAGGCACATACTGGGATGTATAAATTTGAAAGGGAGGGGGGTGCATGTCGAGAGGGGTGAGAAGCAAGGGACTGGTCGGTGATCGCACGCCATCATGTGCATCTGTGGTGCACAAATTAATAATCAACAGAGCTGCAGCCCTGAATAGACATAGAAAAAGTAAACACTAAAATAATGTTATTTATAATCATTCTTGTGTAACATTTGATGTTTTCGGTGTGATTTCGTTTGATAAGTGTTTCCAAAGAAAATATGCTATTCCTTATTGACCTAAAGACATTTGATGGTGTTTTCTATTTATACCATGGGGCTTGTGATATAAAATGTCAGAACACCCTGACATTCGGATATGCAACACCATGCAAGTAGACACATGTGATAATATCCATTACTGTTTTAATGAGTTAATTGGATTCTAATTTTCTTATTTATTTTAAGGTCGCATTAACCTAATATCCAGTGAAGTATTTGCGTCCTCGTCATCGTCGTTCATTAATAATAGCATTTTCGACTTCTTATCAAGAACCCTAAGGTTAGGGTCATGATATTTGGCAAGTCAATATGGGTAGGATATAGTGTTATCGAAGTTGTTCAAATAAGCTATCTTGTTATTTGTCAAAGGCCACAGGGATCATTATACCGAACATTTTAAACCTTTTCTTTTTCAATTTCTTAACATGACTTCCTTGTAACTTATTTACAGAATTGTATAGTCAGTTATGCTTTTATTTGACAGGTAGCTAGATGAGAGATAAGGTTTGTCCTTCATTCAAGAACAGCACACTTTATCTTAGATACATCTGTAAATGCATTGTCTAACGCAATTAAAATTTATAATCTTATCAATGGTCAATGAAATGGATATTTTCAACGATAAAATTAATGTCTGAATAAAAACCTTGTAAAAGATTATTAAGCCTTTCTAGCAATAAGTTTAAGCAATATCTTTAACACAGTAACTGCTATCAATTAATCGGCGGTAGACAAAAGTTGATGTTTTGGTACATCTTCGCTAAATACACTCCGATACGAATAATGTGAGCAAATTTCATCAAATAATAGCACAAAACAATAAAATAGTGTTGAGTTGCCCATTCAAAATGGCGTGCAGCATTGTTGTCTTTAGTGCTCCATTGGAATAAGTCGCAAATATTACGTTATAAAATTTCAAACAGTTTTTATTCGCTAAAATTTTCGTCCTTTCCACTCGTGAAAAATATTGATATTCTGTCATACGCGAGAAATATATATGTTAGACCATTATATATCTTCTATGTACAATAATGTCATGAACTTTTATTTATCTAGCGTTGTAAACTTAACACTTTTTTTCAATTTACCACCTGTATGCCCGCATCAAATACTGGTACTGTGTTAAATCATGCAATAGAATTAGCTAAATTGGGCGTAAATTATATCTGTTTTATTAGTTCCAACTAAATTCACTGCATGTTTGCACTTCAGATGTTGTTTTCAAGTTATAAATAGAACAGATGTGTACTAAAATGTGATTCATTTGATTACATCTTCACCGGAACATGTTCAAGCATCCCTTAGCTTGTCTGCATCTGTAAAACAACAAAAGCTTTTACAAAACAAGCAATTTAACTTCTTTTGTTTGGTAGTCTAATTAAATTCAACTGAATATCTAAAAAAGACATTATTCAGTTTACATTATTTTTTGATGTGTTACAAGTTGCTACCCCCATCTGAGATTTAACGAAAACACATTCATTTAATCTTTTAAGCAAGTGTTAGATGCAATAACGAATTACTCATCTTATGATGACTAAATTCAAAGTCATGTATTAAAATATATCAATGAAATGTGAAACAATGAGGCACACCACGTTGTAATATAAGGAGATATTATTTAAACAATAAACCCTTGTCACACTGGGGCCGCGTTCCCACGGCGTCCAAGAAAAATCCAGAACGCCGATTTGCGCGCAGTGGAATCGCAAGCATCGCCGCGGCAACGCAGTGGCATCGCCAGTGAACGCGGTGGGATCGCATAGAAC
>JAUMHH010153927.1:0-18790 GCA_032359455.1 Chlamys rubida | reverse complement strand
AGTCTCCATTTTAACCTACCTAGGTGTTCATAGTCTCCATTTTAACCTACCTAGGTGTTCATAGTCTCCATTTTAACCTACCTAGGTGTTCATAGTCTCCATTTTAACCTACCTAGGTGTTCATAGTCTCCATTTTAACCTACCTAGGTGTTCATAGTCTCCATTTTAACCTACCTAGGTGTTCATAGTCTCCATTTTAACATACCTAGGTGTTGGGAGTCTCCATTTTAACGTACCTAGGTGTGGCTGGCTTGCCACGGTTGCCTGCCTTGTCAGATCCTCCCATTTTATCCATCCATGTACCACAGTTCCACTCATTGCCACCAAATACAAAACCTTCGTCCCACCTCACTCCGATCTCATTATCGAAACCTAGATGTTGTAAATAAAATTGGCAATCAATGTATATTATTGCATTCCTCAACATTCAGCAGTCAAGCAAACAAGGTATTAATGAATCGTCTCCAACAGGTAAAGATAATCTGAAGAATCTTCTTTTCATCATTAACTGAAGTATCAATTTGAGAATCATATTTATGTGAATCTAGACCAGATGGCACTTCAATTAATTCAAGTCTTAATTAACTAATAACCTGATACTTTATACCGGGAAATTTTTGCTACAGTTTAATTTTTCACCTTTTTTTCGCCCTCTGTAATGAGGGGGAATTTATCATTTCAGCAAATATAAGTACCAGGTAAACAGCATAATAAACATAGTAATTAAATGTGAAGGGTGAAATTAAAACTTGGCAAATATGGATTTTACCGGCAAACGGCAAAAATTTGACGGGGTGAACATTTCCCAGTATACAGTACACAATTTCAGAAGTTACAAAATTAATTTATACTTGTAATTGTTTGTTATGTAGGCTCAAATGTTTTAAAGTTGAAATTAGAGAAGGAAATTAAACTTTAATAAGAAACCTTCATCGGACATGTTCTCGTCTATGCTTTTGCCTGCATTCCTCTCGCGGTATTTTAGCCCCTCGGCATGTCGTTGGAGAGCTTCTTGTATCACATCACATAGGCTTTGGTCCTGTGTCGCAGTAGAAATAGGTAGTAGGATGTTATCATGTTTTACACTTCCAATATGAATATACAGATATGACAAGAACTACAGTTGAATTCACATAAAAGGACACCTTGCAGTAATCGTACTAAATGGTATTGGTTTTTGTTATAAAGGCTACTGTTATTTGACGTGCTTTATAATATCTTAACAGATGAGAAACTCTAAATAACGTAGTTAAGTGAAGTGACAGAGCTTTATGATGATTAAACTTCTTAATTCACATGAAACAGCCATCAAAACTTTCCATTAACAAGAAGGGAAATAAACGGTATGTGTTTTTTTCTCAATATGTAATAAAATAAAGACTTTATGATCAAGATATTGTGAAAATTACCTTTTTTCTGTTATGTTTGATAATTTTCATAAATGACATTTTTTTCTTCAATAAATCTTGACTCTTTGAAATCCCTATTATATAAAATTTTGTATGAAAGTTACATAAAATATAAAGCCGAGATTTAATTTTTTTATTGTGAAAGCAACAGGTTTTGGTCAAATCTCTGTGTGCATGAAAATTAGTTCTATATAGACAATTGTTGTACTTACATACGTTCCTGGCTGTTGACAAGGTGAGTCGTCTGTGGGGTACAACCGCGATACCTTGTCCTGTAAGATGGAGTGGCCTCCCTTGACGATGGTACAGTAGTCCTGGATGGACTGTAGCCACCACCACACAGCATCACGGCAGTTATACCGCGCACCACTCCCCTCATTTAGTAGGTTTGGAATGAGGCCATGACGCAAGCAGCCACCAAATGAGAGAATTATGTACCTGTACATAAAAAATATTACTTTGTTCAATCAAGAGAAAAGTTCTTGATCACTTGATACTCAGGATATACATGCATAGCATATATTAAATTAAACCTTAGAAAAATGTAATTCAATCCTAAAAATAAATCCCACATGTATGTTGATCAAACTTGTCTAACAATAAAGTTGTCTAACAATAAAGGGGGTTTTGTAGAAATGTCTGAGAGATATCTTTAACTGGTCACTATAGACAGGAAGCCATTATAGCCAAGTGGTCTCTGTGGAGAGTTTGACTGCCCGCAGTATGTGTACCTTGCCTCTGTGAATCTACCAGTCAGCAGTAGCAGGCCCCGTAAAGCTATGAACGTGTCTCTTCCCCAGTTCCTCATGTAGCCACTAGCAAAGTGAGAAAACCCTGTAAACAATATCAGCAATCTGAAATCTTCAATAAACTGCACATGTCACCATAATCACATCATGAAGCCCTAAATATGTGATACAGGAAAGACCTGATCCTATATTCAGTATATTCAACTCTTTCTATTGTTTGATATATAACATATTCTATATCTGAAAGAATAATTCTGATAAGGCCAAAACAGAAATATCTGTATGTTTCAGGTACCCCTAGCTTTTACCTCCAACCCTAACAATTTTATTTCACTCGAACACACTCCATCCAGTGTTGGGATAACTTGTCCACCAGATGCAAATAAATTGATGGGCGAACAAACAAGGAAACTATATATGTACATCCTCTTTACTTCATAGGCAGCTATCAAAACCAAATTTAAATTCCATATTATTATTTTTTTGTAATCTCTTCTCAACAGTGAATTACACAAACTACATCTTAAAATGTTCATCAACAGCAAGAATACTCATCTACAGGAAGACATTTAATCTAACAAGATTAATCTACAATGTATTCATTTTATTTGAACCAATTAAACATTTACAAGCTACTGTATATCATGACAGACATATATGTTGGTGAATAAATATTGAGATGTTTACCTGCAGCTAGAGACAGAGTCGTTTGTATTGTTTTGTTGGTATCTTTGTCAAAGTAACTAGGTGGTACGGGGTCTGCCAAATTTGGTGACAAGGGAGGTAACTTGGCCGTCTGGACAAATCCACAGAACTGAATCGACCCTAAGGCCACAGCTTGAACAAATGTAGACCCATCCTTGATGAAACTGCAAAAATACAAATGACACTTTAACAAATATTGCATATATATAAGTTGTTTAATTCTCATTTTAAATTGCACCACAATCATGAAAGTAACTATTAGAAATGAATGTGTATCGTTGCAGCCCTACTGATAATTGTAATACATACCTCATGGTACGATTATAATTTTCAGTAGGGCTGCAATAATACACATACCTCAGGATACAATACGCATTGCGGTAGATGCCTACGATATGATACGTATCCTGATACAAATATCTGCTTTATGATTTAATATCAACTTTATAATGATTGAGTGCAGGATTTTAGTGGACCACATCTTTACTGAAGAATTAAAAAAAATATATAAGTATATTTTTTATAGAGCTTGATAAAAATTGTTTGATAATTTCAGAATGGTTAGTGTATCGAGCATTACAGGCAGACAAACAAACCATACACACAAGAAAGTATCACTATAGGATATGATACAATACAATACAATATATCATTGCAGCCCGCATTATGAGTGGTATGTCGATAGGTAGGTATGATAGGTAACTACTGTAACATGAACACTGTATAACAACTTACTCAGACATCAGCTTGATGGTGAGATCCCGCAGGACAACATACGCTCCCGTGATCACTGCATCAAAATAACACGGAACGAGGAAGCGAGGAATCTCACTGAGATGTTGGAATATTCCCATGAACCAGTTACCAAGCTGGAATTACAACACAGCTGAATTATCTTATTGGAAACCAATATAACAAATACTTAGTTCGAATGTCTGCAATCCTTATCTTTGAACATGTCAGATTACTCTTTCTGTTGTAAAAAAAACAACAGAAAAAGAAATAAAAGTGAGGCTAACAATTCTAGAAATGCCTCAGAAGAAGAATTATAAGTAACTGTAAGACCGTAACAAAAGGTGTGATAAGCATGGCTTTCAGGTTTTGTACTACTCACTTGGTACGTGTTGATAGGAGTTATTGTGTAAAACTTGTCAGAAAGACGGACTAGTTAATGTCTAAATGTTGGAACACTTACATTCTGCGTACTCTCGTGAATAAGGAGTCTGCTGGCCACGTAGCCAGGGAGCCAGTCCCCGTCACGAAGGTTGTTACACAGAGGATGACCAAGATCGTTCTTTGAGCGTATGGAAGACAGTACAGCCATCAAACCTGAAATCATAATCGAGTCAGATTTAAATCAAATACATATTTAATAAAGACGAATTTACTGACATAGAGCTTTTTTAGGAGAAAGAATATTTAGGCCATGTTATCTGGTTATATCATATAGGAGGGCTAGGATGCCCTTTTTTGTGACATCCACTGCCACAACCCACAATTATATGTACTACGCATATACCCACACATATATTTTCAATAAAAAATGTCTCCCTGCCCTCCAATATATTCATATCTTAAATAGCTGATATAGGAATGGACCTGGTGGTCTGTTAATATTTTCAGGAAGACTTTGGCCATGGCTTGCCAGACCTTGGGTAAATTATCCAAGTCTGATTTGATTTACTCCAAACAAAAAAGGGTGGATGAACAACTTTCTTTTACAATATAGCAACAGTAGGGAAATAGATAAATTGAAAATGTTATATTCTTGATTCAATTTGTAACCCTGTTTCCCTGTTATATTTGTCCTCACCTCTCAGACCACAGTAGACCATAGGCCCACATTGTGGAATGTCATAGGCTCCAAAGCCCTTCCCATCGTCCCTCTCCTCAGGGTCACATCGGTAGAGCACTCTGTTGAGGTCAGACAAGGTCAATTGTCCAACAATCGCCTGGAAGTTGGACTTGTCCCACGTCTCATCGAACATAGTCCGGCCACTGTAGGACCTCATCAGGTAGCCGAACTGACCAATTCCACGCCGTATCTCTAGAATAGCATTTTTAGGCTGTTTGGGAAATTCACATCTGAAATGAAAAATTCAAGGTCAATAACCTGTATATATACAGCATCCTAAATACTCAAGGGGTTACGCTCACTTTTGCTCTCTGCACCCCTGGAATATGTCATAGCAAAATTGAATGCACAAGGCTAGCTATTTGATTGGTCTCAGGTAAAATTTACTGATACATGTCTTTTGAAGATTACAAAGAAGAATTTACTGATACATGTCTTTTGAAGATTACAAAGAAGAGACACTCAACTTTAAAAGACAGTCAATTTTAGTGTTACGTTACCGCAAGATTCTTTTGATGTGCATCAAACAATCAAACTAGTTTTCTGGTCTCATCCACAAGGTGGTGCACACTGAGCCTTCAATTTAGCTATGTCATATTCCATGGGTGCAGAAAGCAAAGTGAGTGTTATAAGCCATGGATGTCCAAATGATGCTTGTGTTTTCAGTTAAATCTGACCTAGGTTCTATTTTGAGGTTTCGGTTTATAAGACACCTTAGCCAACATACCATGGATACATTATCTTCTATTCTGATGTAAACATCTTTAGTAGACACCTTGGACAATATAACCTGAACAGCCATACTTAATATACAGAAACCTGTTAAAAACGTGACAAACTACTGGTATATGATAAGTTGTACACTTCCTTGATCTAAACTCTGGACCATTAATCAAAAATAGTAATACATTGGATTAAGTTTTTTAGTTTTTAATTTTAACATGATCTTTCACAATGTACTAGTTTTTAGAATTGACAAAAATGTTCACTTGATAGATCTTACAATTGTTATATTACAAATATTACAGTACCTGAATGCTATGACACTGCCTGGTGTGAATGTTACAGTACCTGAATGCTATGACACTGCCTGGTGTGAATGTTACCGTACCTGAATGCTATGACACTGCCTGGTGTGAATGTTACAGTACCTGAATGCTATGACACTGCCTGGTGTGAAGGTTACAGTACCTGAATGCTATGACACTGCCTGGTGTGAACATGTGAAGGTGAACGTCGGAGGTGGGGGTGTCGTTGGACACGACCACCCTAGCCATGCGACTTTCCCCTACATCCACGTCTTTCTCTAGCTCCAGGATATAGTCAGGCAGTCCATTGATGTAGTCCTTGTCCTTCTTATACTGGGACTCCTCGGTGTGGACCGGTCGCCCCTCAAACAGAATCCGGGTCACAATGCCTGCAAACAGAACCCAACAGTCACTGACATTGTATGGATGTATTGTCATGTTATGATTTAACATTTTTTAATCAAATTTTAACAAGCCATTCGGATTTATGTGTCTCCTCTGTGCCCGCTTTGACCATCAATGCACATATCAGAGAAATGTACTTAAACACAAAAACTTAATGTTGATGGAGATGCTGACAAAGTCAATGTACCATGAAAGGTAGGCCGCATCTAGCATTTGATGCATGGGTTGAGATGTACTACCTAAGATGCATATATGGTCCAAGTTTGGTTGATGTAGCACTTATACTTTCAGTGAAACTAACTTAAACGCAAAAAATTGATATTGATGCGCCGCCGCCATTGCCGGAAAAGCAACACCTTAGTCTCGCTTCCACTTGGTGGCGGCGAGACAAAAATTATGTATTGAAAACTCTCTGGTCTCAATATCACAAAACTTTGGGTCTTACTGAAGCTGAGTCTGAACTTAACTTACTATACTTTACAGAAGAAACACAGCTTGGAAGTGTTTGTGATATTGAGGTCAATTCTAAAAAAGATTTTCCTGTAAATAGTAATTGAATAAAGCTTATTGTTATACAAATTAGCAGTCAAATGTATTTTTCAATTACTATGAAGTAGCTAACTTTTTAGGAGTTGACTCTTAGAACAAACACTTGGGTGTTTATCATGCTGTACAATGTACCCTGAATGATGACAGGTGGAATGAAGCCCGTGTCCTGGGGTTGATTTGGGTGATGGAAAGCCGTCCTAGCTATCAGGACGACAGAGTCATGGGTATGTGGGTTGTGTCTGGTGATCGATATTACATCATCCCGTACGTGGTCTACAAACACCTACAAATACAAACAAAACTCATTCCGTTTATACCTAGTTACTCCTGGCAGTAGTAAGTGCATATATACAAATACACATCATCATTAATAAGTCAATAAGTCTAGATCTACTAAGATCACCTTCGTGTATCCAGTTCAACAAGCTGAAATGGTTGAACCTGAAAGAAAACGACAGGCCCAGATCTGAACCGAGGCCAACCTCAGGAATATTTGGCACGTGTAGATTGAGGGGTCCAGACATGCCTGAAGGAAACTAAAATGCTGACTACTGCTAGTTTGCGTTATTTCTTTATAAAACAAGGTAAATCTACACAAAGTTTATAAGATATGTTATATAATTTAGTGGGCGCATGAAAGAAACATATTATTCTTGATATCTTGTTATTTATTTCTAAACTGTGCATTTTTTAGCTCTGCCTACACTGAGTTCAGTCCATATGCATTCGTTTATCCTGGAATATTTCTGTGCAACCTGAACTGTTTCAACTGGGATACGTGAATGCAACCTCAATGACTCTATGTGTTTTCTTAGTTCCATGCATCCTGAGACACCAGCCATATTGATGTACACAACATTAGAAACATCATTATCCCTTATTAATCAAAATTCAGTTTTGCTAGAGCATTTATAACTTGTTAACAAGCAAAGAAAATCTTCTGGCACTTTTTAATGGATTTTTTTTTCTGCTAACCTCGGAGAATCCCCTCTTGCCCAGCTCTCCGTGTAGTCTGTTGAGCACAGTCTTGCCTGCAGTAATGCCGGAGACTTGATTGATTTGGGAACGATTAGGTGTCTGACTGTCACTCCAGGAGGTGTACAGTCTCTCTTCCGTAACCACGTGGATCTGGTAAACACAGGTAACAAAAAGGGGACGGTGATGAAAATTTTAGAATTTCAAATTAAATATAACTTGCATCGATATTCATCTGATATACGATTTACAAAGTCATCCTACAAATATTGTCATTTGTCACAAGCTTTTTAACAAATGGCATCAGCAATAATTTAATAAATATAATTGTCATTATTTGATATTAGAATAAGATATTTTCAATATATTGATTTAGGCACTGCTACCAAGAAAAATATCTTTGTTTTCAAAATTTACGCTCTTGTTTCAATTGAACGATACAATATCATCATGCAGCAAGATATTTTTTTTTTCCTATCAAGATTTCATAATAATATCCAAGTCTGGTAAATGATAACATTACAAAAATGTCAATGTAACTCACATGATGAGGAATGATCTGATCATACCCGCGGTTACTCCCAGAGGCACAGCATGACATAGATACCAGAGCCGCATTGGGAAACAGGTCATAGGCTGATCTCAGCTGTAGTCAAAAATAGAGGAAAAATGTTAATATGTACATAAAATGTTGTATTGTGAAGATCACATGGAGTCCCTGGAATTAAGACATCGATCTCATTGCTGTCAAACCTATCTCATTAGCCACATTGGGAAACAGGTCATTGGCTGATCTCAGCTGTAGTCAAAAATAAAATAAAAATGTTAATATTAAATGTTGCATATTGTACTATTGTGAAGATCAATTAAATGGAGTCCCTGGAATTAAGACATCGATCTCATAGCTGTCAAATCTATCTCATTAGGAGAGAGACTCCCCAATTTTGACGAAAATTTACCAATCTCCCTCTAAACTCCCACATCCAAACTCGCGCAAACTCAAAATCTACATCCTGTGGTGAAATAATCTCCTCGTTACTGCAGGGTGGGTGCGATTATTATAACAGGTGTGTCTGAATCAAATGAATGCTTTTTGGGGTTATTCTGATACATAAAAAGGAAAAAGAGATAAATTGAGCAAAGCAGGTTTAGTCGCGTTTCATGCACTTTCTCCCTCATTGGAAATGAGGGGGATCTTCCTCAATGGAGGTCTCGGAGGTTAACACCTATGCGATCTTTCTACATTTCTTTTGCCTTCCCAAAAGCTTTTGAATATTTTAATAATTATGTACTGATAAAATTTATAATCAGTACACTGTATAACTATAGATTCAAAGACTTTTCAAAAACTTATTTCAAAATGCAATATTTGGCCGATCGGGTACTTAAACTGATTTTTCATAGCATGTTAACAGTATCAATGAAGCATTGCAAATGACACCAATCTCTTCATATGTGTTTAAGTTAATACCTTGTTACATCTCACACTAGCCTTTGATAATATGTCTGTGTGATTTTTTTTCATTTATTAAAGCAAGGTAGAAAGCAATATTTCACACAGAAATACAAGACTTAGTCACACCTGTAGTATTGGCCACAGAAAGTTACATGTATAGATTTATAGGAGTTACCAATACATGTACCTACCTGTATTCTAAGGTCGATATTTTAATAGTTGAATTTGTAAAGATAGGTATTAAAGAACATATCATCCGAAACATTACTGTATCAATTCGTTATTTGACAAAAAATTCTAGAAATATTAAATAAAGGCGATCTTGACTTTGGCACCCTGGAACACAAACAAATTTGAGGTCTTATCATACTTCACCAATCTATGAATATTGATCAAAACCCATGCAGGAATGAAGCTGAGTGGTGCTCACCTGAACAGGACCTTGGTTGTCATGTGTCTGGTCAAAGAAGAGAGCATGTGCCACTGTGGGTATCATAGGGCGTACCCTGGGCTGTATGAAGGAGCCGACAGCTTGACCTCCGTACCTGTACACCAGTCCTCCTAAGTCTCGACTTGTATTGGCACTCAAGGCCTCTACAAACACACACCAGTATAATTACTTTACTAGGACTCAACTCGTTCATTTACTCGGGGCCTCTACAAACAGACACCAATATAATTACTTTACAAGGACTCAACTCGTTCTTGTACTCAGGGCCTCTACAAACAGACACCAATATAATTACTTTACAAGGACTCAACTCGTTCATTTACTCAGGGCCTCTACAAACAGACACCAATATGAATTACTTTACTATGACTCTACAGATCTAGATACCTATATGAATTACAGAAAATCCTCCTTATCATTTATGTTAATTGGCACTACCTTCTGAAGTGTATTTATGTTAACGTCTCTAACACAATGGATATATATACGTGTATAGTCCAGTAATGTCACTGTAGACACTGTTCATAATGTAGAATTTTTTGTGTTCCTGATGCTGCTGCAATATTTAATTTATGTGTCTCTTTTAGCATATTAAGTAAAAAAGAAACTAGCAAAAATGTTCATTGAACAAAAAATTCCACTTATATAATTGCACTGTAACTGAGAACATAGTTTTACTTTGAAAAGCATGAATTTTTATATTAACGAGTATGGTATTGTATCAGATCTATCTCCATTGCTGTTAATAGGACGTAAGACACAAACAAACCAAACCTCTAATGAGGGAGTTGATGCCGAGCTTGTTGAGGAAATAGTTATCCAGACCCTCATTGCCGGTGAACAGCTCGGCTACCACATACAGGTCAGGCCGGATCTTCCTAGCAGCATCAAGCATGTACTGTAGGAAATATATAAGAATCATGACTAGTTATAAGTTATTAAGGCTTAACTTTCATAAACTCACCTTCCAGATAGAGAAAGTACAAAACAGTGAAAATAAAAAAGTTAGTATTTGCTATTGAATGAAATACAGATTGCATAAATTTCTGGATTATGAAATGAACTGTGTAATCAAATCATTCCATTCTGCTTTCCTTTCTGCAAACTATAATTTTGTAGTTACCGCCAAAATTACAAAAGCAAAAAGATGACAGAACAGAATTATCACAAATCAAAATTAAGGTAGAGCTATCAGTGTACCTCAGCTACGTGTAGTGGTGTGCTGTGACAGTTGTCTAGTCGGACACCGTGGAATATCTTCACCGTCCTCTCAGTGTACTCCTTCATGTACTGCCACAAGAATGGGCAGTCCGACTCCTTCTTCCCGTACCTCAGCTTGGCACTGTCCCCCCAGGCCACCAACTCCCGTCGCAGGTAAATGTTCGAGCCTGCAGTACAAGTACAGGTGTAAATTAGGGACTGATAGTTCTGAGTTAACTGGAGATGAAACTAACTAGATTATGTTATCTTGGATTTTCAGGTAGTGTACCTAACATGCTCCATGCTATTTAAAACAACTAAATTGAACCCCCCCTCCAAAGAAAAAAAAAATATTTTAGGCAAACTTGATGCTGGTGTATCAGTATACTTGTTGGTATATTTAGAAATACATGTACATCTAAAATACAATTCAAGCCAAAAATAAATCCTGAAATTTTTTTTGATTAAAATTTCTATCAACACCTAAAATTAACACATTCTCTCATAAGTTCAAAGAACATGTACATGCAATTGACCTGGTTTTTCTGATAGGTGCATTACAGCAACTTGATGTAAAAGTTAGCAACCTTTTGAAATTATCAGTAATATTGGTAGATTCCACATGTTCAAAACTAAAAACATAAATAAAATGTGTATACATCCCCTAAGGCAAGTAACATTTTAAAATGGCATTACTGATTATTGATCAGAAAGCCCAAAGGAGAGATAATAATGTACAATGTACTACCTCTCATGACATTAGTGTGAGTTGTTCTTTCAGATGGAATCATTAAATTTTAGAATTAGTTTAGCAAATTCACTGGTTGAAGATACTAAATTTACAGACCAAAAATCGGGACTTTCCCTCCAAAATTGGCAAGTTATGTTGTACAAGAAAACTGCTTAAGATGGCTATTGACTTTGCTGAGTTGTAGAACTATATCAGACACTTTTGCTGTAATTTTGGTTGTTATTTAATTGAAATAATGCAGAGTAGATAGCTTAACTCATTCACCCCTACATATTTAAACTGGACTTGCCCAGTCTCTGATCTGGTAAGGTTTAAATGTGACTGCATGGGTGAATGGGTTAAAAATGCTTTTACATAATACATACAAATATAACAGTAAAAAAACTTTAGAAATACATTCTATATTGTTTTACAGTAAACAAAAGGATATAATCTTGAAGATTGGTTTGTAGAAATATAACATTTGTATTCAGTAAGATTCAGGGGAAAAATAATTGAATAAATATTATACACAACTTTAAGATGACTGTGTAATACATAAGATATTGAGTAGCTAGATATTATTTATATCTAACCTTTTTGTACCTCCCAATGGTCACCTGTATTACAACATGTCAAAAATGTTATGTACTTACAAAATAAAAGCTTAAAAAGTATATCAGATAATTAAATCTTATTTCGGTGAAGCAATAGGATCCTGGAATTCAATAAACAGATGTCACAAACTGGTTGTTATACTCATTTTGTAACATCCTCTCGTTGTACTTGTGAATATTTTGATTGGTATATATCAAACCATCAGATAACATGTAATTTCATTTCATAGGGATTTTTTGGAATTCATCATTCAAATGTTTCATTGTCTGTGATACTGTATACTGGGAAATTTTTGCTGCAGTTTAATTTTTGCCTTTTTCTCTTTCCGTAATGAGGGCGAATTTATAATTACAGTAATTAAATGTGAAGGGAGAATTTAATATTGGGCAAAAATGGATTTTATGTCGAAAGGTGAACATTTCCGGATATACAGTAAGTCCTGGGGCCTATAGATAAGACCAGTGATAGGTGTCGACATGGTCCTCTGAAAGGAGAGACAATTAAAGTACAATGTACTAGAAATGAATCTTTACTTCCAGATTCAACAGTTCTGTAAAACTTGCCAAATCTTTGATAAAATATTGCAATGTTGGAATGCTTTGAATGGCTACCTGGCTCAGCAAAGTTCCTCAGGGGGTCATCCCCTATGACCCAGCCATTGGACGCCATTATGAGCTTGGCAGTATCCGTATCTATCCTTGCCTCCTCTTTAGCCAGTGATGCTATGTAGGAATCTGGCTGGATAAAGTAACTGAAAACAATAGTAAGGAAAATGAATGGTTTTCATATTTTACCATCATAATATGAACAAATGTAAATAAATGTAATATTTTCTATTAAGAACTCATAAAATAACATTTTAAAACCTTTTTTTCTATCTGCATATTAAAGCAGACTGTGCCTTTTCATCAAAATTGGGAAAATATTCCTGATTTTCTTCCTTCATTTTGGGACAAATAATACACATATGCATTTCGGCAAGAGGAAGCAGACATTTTTTGCTTGTAAATTAAGGGGGAAAAAGCATTATAAAATATGAGTACTTTCTTTCATCTTTTGAAGCTACTTAGATCATTTTGTGATACAAAATTCATGAAGATCACATGTAAATCAAACAGTAGCTAAAATTATACAGACTAATTTTAATGTATCTATTTGCCTTGTTCCATAACCCTTAAAAACAACAAACATTTACACACAATGAACACTTCAAATTATACAGTATTAACATTTAGAATTGTTCATAGTAAGAAACTTATATGATCTCTGTCTAAAGTTTGTCCGACTCCTAAAATCTCCATTACGTATCTTACTTGTGCATCATTGGTTCCTTCTCTGTAACGACTCCAAGCTTCGGTCCATCACCAGCCAGAAATCTCCACCGGGCATTGGCCAGGAAGTTGTTCACAATGGAATTAATATGGTCCTCCATTTCTCTCATCTTCTCACCATTCAGTTCATGCAATTTATTTTCAAGTGCAGCACAACAAGCATCAACTCTCTCGTTTTCACTGACGTCATGCCTGAAAATGGTAGGTTTTTTTTATAGTCTAAGGTTTTTTGATAGTCTATTCTAAATTCTAACATAAGCACCTCCGAAATGTCATAGATTAGAATGTACCAGTATTTTCTTATAGTTTTTTTCTATATGTAACTTTGCTAATGGACAAAATAAAAGTAGATATATTGTCTGCTTTGTGTGGTCAGTTTATGATACATTTGGCTTATGCTGATGTGTAGTTTATGATACAAGGTATTATGCTGAATATGCAGTTTATGACACAGGGTATTATGCTGATATGTAGTTTATGATACAGTGTATTATGCTGATATGTAATTTATGATACAGTTTTATGTTAATATTATGCTGATATGTAGTTCATGATACAGTATTTTATGTTAATATTATGCTGATATGTAGTTCATGATACAGTGTATTATATTAATATTATGCTGATATGTAGTTCATGATACAGTATATTATGTTAATATTATGCTGATATGTAGTTTATGATACAGTGTATTATGCTGATATGTAGTTTATGATACAATGTGTTATGCTGATATGTAGTTCATGATACAGTGTATTATGCTAATATGCAGTTTATGATACAATGTGTTATGCTGATATGTAGTTTATGATACAGTGTATTATGCTGATATGTAGTTAATAATACAGTGTATTATGCTGATGTGTAGTTTATGATACAGTGTGTTATGTTGATATGTAGTTTATGATACAGTATATTATGTTAATATTATGCTGATATGTAGTTCATGATACAGTGTATTATGTTAATATTATGCTGATATGTAGTTCATGATACAGTATATTATGCTGATGTGTAGTTTATGATAGTGTGTTATGCTGATGTGTAGTTTATGATATAGTGTATTATGCTGATATGTAGTTTATGATAGTGTGTTATGCTGATGTGTAGTTTATGATATAGTATTTTATGCTGATATGTAGTTTATGACACACTAATTATGCTGATGTGTAGTTTATGATACAGTGTATTATGCTGATGTGTAGTTTATGATACAGTGTATTATACTGATGTGTAGTTTATGATACAGTGTATTATGCTGATATGTAGTTTATGACACACTAATTATGCTGATGTGTAGTTTATGATGCAGGGTTTCACTGACCTGCTGGTGTGGTATAGTCTTAAGGCTGTGTTCATGTCTACAGTAGAGCCAAGTCGACAGAACTCAGGATCCTGGATAATCTCTAGCTTGGGCTTACAAGTCACCACCTCCTTTCCTTCTACACAGAGATCAAACATACTTTTATGTATACATTTTATATATTATTTCATAACTAGGAAAAATTAAGCTGAAACTATTTTTAGATAAATTTTGCCCAAGTGTTTCGATTCTTAGCTTTCCTAAAAGATTGGTGTTATGCAAACATGGACACACAATTCCTAACAGTGTCAAACTCACCTTCCATAGCTTTCCTGAATTTCTCGAGATAATCTTCCACATCCACAGTGTAGAACTCGTGTAACTTGTGGGGCGGGATCAGCTCAGTCATCAGCAGGTGTTTCGTGGCCTGTAATGAGCACAAAAACAAGGAACCTTGTTAGATTAGACTTTTAATTTTGAAAAAAAGTCAATCAACAGAATTCATAGCACTTACAAGAAAACCAGTTACTCAATGCTACTGTTGGATTTTCCAGACAATCACTTCCAGATTAGTAATCTTCCTTTACAGTGGGAACTATAGTGTATTTTCCCTGATTAGTTACTTCTAGAAAACCTAGCAGTTTATGTAGACAAGGAACAAAACAATCTATTTCCCAGAGAAATAACTGGCGATGCCTAGTTATAAATATGCAGCCATATTGTATGTAGCCTCATCAGTGTCCATATTCGAATAAGGGCCCAGTCACCCTTTCTGCTGCTGATCAATATTGTGGACTTTATGACATGGTAGGTTGAGCGGCGCAGTGGATAGCCCAATTGCCTTTCACCAAGGGGCTGGTGTTTGTCTCCCCAATTGGACGTGAAAAGCTATGGGGAAACCTGCCTGATCACGTGGGTTTTTCTCGGGGTACTCCTGTTCCCTCCCACATTAAGACCCCTCGCACGCTAACATCAGGGCCAACAAGAGTGACTGATTTAAGTTGAAATAACTTGTTTCATAATTGTTGTAAAATAAATAAAGTTTATATTTGTAGAATTTATAAAAAAAACTCTCAACAAGTCTCGTTACAATAACAAATATCAGTCATGTCATAAGCTGTTTGAACCATATTCACTAATTTATCATTTTTATTATTACCCCTCCTCCAACATTATTTTCTTTGCAATTGTTAAGACACCATAGACACTTAATTACATATAGGCAAAATGCACCTTTAGTACGAAATTGTTAACTTTAAATCCTTATTCAACTGAATTGTAACTGGTGTACACTAGCTGAGCTAAATTTCTGTTAAAAAGCAGATAAATAGCTGAGAGCATACCTCCAGGTGGTAGTTCTCACAGAGCTTGGCTGGCACACCATTGTCCTCCCACTTGCCCTCAGCAACCTCACTGCTAAAGTGATGCAGGATTCTGTCGACCAGGTAAGCTGGCTTCAGGTGAGGGGAGTTGACCAGGTTGTACGCACACTCTGGGTGTTCCTGCAGCCACTTAGAGTCATTGGCTGCGTGATTCAGTACAAGATCGGTCAAAGAAAACATCTTCCATTCACTCCACATTTTTTTGACTAGTTTTTCCAGGTCAGTGTAGGTGTACTTGACACCACTAGGGCTGTACACGGGACTGAACACATGGTGGTTGCGGATGGAATATGCCGAGTTAGACTGGCCAAGTTCCTGTACGGGAGTGAAGTGTACCATGTTGTAACTGGTTTCCTTGGCAACCCAGAGTCTGCCTTCCCATTCGTTGAAAGGACCAAGACTTTTTGTTATGACAGTCAGGCACTGTATACAGTCGAGTGTAATATCATTATCAATATCGTCTTCATCATCAAAGGTAAGAGTAGGATCCACCAGGAAGTACCCTTTCCCACTGGGATTTTCATGGGAAGAACTGCAAATCGTAAATTAGTTTCACAAATCATTGTATCTAATAGGGCAATTAATGCCTGCATTAGCATAAAATAACACTGTATCCTATAGCACTGTTGTAGGTTAACCTGATATTATTATATGAACAAGTCAAGTGGTATTTAAAGTCAATGTGTATTGATTTTCATTTCAGTATCTATAGTAACGAGAAATTAACAAAACTATTGACAATTGACCTTTGACCTCAGAAAACAGAAAAAGGATACCATAATACACAAGTTGTATTTGGGAGTTTTCACTACAAATATGATTATAGCATTATGTTGGATATCAGAGTGCTAAGGAGTCAGATTAGACAGGTTTCACTGTAGTAAGTAAAATGTGGGAACAAGATCTAAGGAAATCTTAAGTGATTTTACTCAGTGAAGTAAATCATAGACCATTTTAATTAATACTTCAGTGGACAAAGAAAAGATCTGTAATAGATCATAAATAAATGTCCAAAGCTCACAAAACTATACTTTATGCACTTTCATGCAGCAGTTTAACTCATTCACCCCTGAAATTTCATAATGAACTATTCCAACATTTGAATTGGAAGAGTTCAGATGTGTCTTCAGGGGTTAATGAGCTAAAATTGTAGTAATAAAGGAACTATCAGCTCCACCTGCAAGTGAACTTATGTGAAAATATTACGATTATGATATTCATGAATATAAAACGGTATTTCAAAATTACAATACCTTTCATCTACAGTGAAGTAGTAATTGAAGGAACCTGCTATGTGGATATTGATCTCAGCGTACACATCATGTCTATCTATCCGTGAGCCGGATGGTGACCGCCATTTTAACTCATAGTACTCCTCCCTGTCATAAGCCACATCTTTGGATGGGGGATGGTTGCAGAACACACGTACAGGGCTGGCGTGGAGGGATGGGCCCATCACAAACCTCAGCACCCATCCTAAAACATGTACCATAAACTTTCGTATTCAATTTAAAGTTAAGTTCATGTGAATACAGGGTAACAAGACTGGTTCATGAAGGATTATTCCAAATAACAGCAATGAATTGTTTAGAAGTGTTGTGACTGTGAATTAATGCCCCTATATATATCTAGGGCTTACCTTTCTCCAGCCTAAAGAGTGTCTGGGACAAGTCCTCTCCTCCATGTAGTGTCAGCACTCGAACTTGCTGGGTAGGCATGTCTGTATCTGTGGCACCAACTCACACCGACGAAGTCCAGCACATACGGGACTGACTCCCACTACAGTAAAAGTTATAGTATAAACTATAATAATCTGTTCAGCAGTAAATAAGTCCTATATATATCCCTTTATGTACAAATGCATCATTGACATATCACTTTTTACACAAAATGCATACAATTCTTTTTTCGTTCACAGCATATGTAGCTGGATATCTGCACAGATCAATCTGAATAGATTGGTAACTACAGCGCAGTATGGAATACACATCCAAGCCGTGTTGGTAAGAAAGCGATTTGCACCAGTATCTGATTCATCATGCAACATATATATATAAATATACATCAATGTATTTCAAAACACTTAATTTACTAAACTCATAAAAAATGTTGATACACGTGTAGAGTAAACTTGTATTTATAGCACTTTAAACACATATCCTTTGAAGTAAAACCTTTAAATGTCATTGGCTGGTAAAAGGGTGTACCAGAAAACACTTACCGGTAAATGCGTCCTTCTATAATGAGTTTAATGGTTTTCACATTTTATATTAATGTTTCCCACTCACTCACAGCATGATAGCTATCACATATTTGTAAGTGTATACCAGACTAATTTTTGTTATCCAAGTGTATATTATATTTCCAAAACAATTTTATGAGTTCAATTTCATAAGTTTACATAAGAGCATTCAAAACCATGTAAATAATTAGTTGTGGCACTATTTGTTATCTTACCTAATTACACATGTAGAGCTAAAACACAATACAACATTTTAATTATTACACCCGTGTCTTCAGCATGTATACCAGCAGGTGAGGTTTAAATTACTGTCCATTTTTGTATTTAAACTAGAACACTGACAGGTCAGTAAGGGCCCCGTCTTGTGGCAATATATCCCCCATAATCATCAAGAAGCAATCT
>JAUMHH010153916.1:0-18791 GCA_032359455.1 Chlamys rubida | reverse complement strand
GGAGGACTTAGCCAAAATGGTCAGCTGGTCGAACAAGTGGCTGATGAAATTCAACGCCAAGAAGTGTTACACGATGACATCATTAATAAATATATATTTTAATATTGTCATTGTTTCATGTCAAACCGTCATGCTTGAAAGAAGCAACAAAACAGGAAAAGCTTTATAACTTTATCAATATGTTTTTGTTATGGTAATTTGATTGTTCACAAACCTTGAATTTAACAACAGTCCTCGTAGTGCAGCGGATAGCGCAGGGCGCTGGACTTCTAATCCAGAGGCCGCGGATTCGAATCCCGCCGAGGATGTTATTTTGTCCTAAAATTATAGATATTATGTAAATGTTACTGTAACCGATATTATCAATTTGTAATTTTAAAGTGTTACGAAATATATATAGAAATACAGCAAAAGTAAGGAGGGTAAATATAAAATATCTTAATACGTTAAAATGTACAGCTTTTGACCATAACATATTTGTTTTTCTTTAACTTATATTTCTAGTTAGCCGTGGCAGAGAATATTCCCATTACAACGTTTCAGCCGGTTTCAGAGTCAGCCAGCAACTTATAGTCAGCCAGCAGAGTAATATAAATCAATCAGTACCCGTAGCACATATATCGATTCAATAAGCAAACAAAATGTTATATTGTTACAACACCATATGCTTATTTCGTCTATTAAGCATTTTTGTATGTTTAATCAATGTCGTCGGAAAAAATACATAAACATGAAAATCTCCAATCGTGATATTTCAGCTGATTAAAAAGTTATAATTGAATATGAAGCATACGTAATAAAGTCAACAAAGAGCAAAAAGAAAACAGGAAACGAAGTTCTGCTTGAACCCCAAAGAGGTCATCAGGATGGGTTTGCGGGCACCACGTATAACACACACAATAATTCCTCAACAAGAACAGACAAAATAAGATAAAGTCTAATGAATGATACGTATCTATGAATGACATATTTGTAGACACACAAGGCACTCCCCTGAAGCGCGCTACATACTTCCGCTGCTTACAGATCTGCCGTCGCGTTTTCTGATCGATACCATTAATTAATCATTCATCACAATCGAGAAATAGAATGCACTCGTCCACACAAGGAACAGCGCGGTACATTTGTGAATGTAAACATCTCGTTAACTGAGAACAACTACGATCACCCTTCCTATGGACACAAAACACGAGTGTCTTCATATGGCTGTAGGTGATATAGGCGCGGCTGGTATGCTTAAACACAATAGTGTTATAGTGTTGTATACTATAACATTGCATTGTTTAGCATTTTTGTTTTTATTCGTCGTTATTTTCAAGTGACATATTTATTCATAAATCTGGGGGTTTTTCAATCGTACCTTATTTTGTCATGAACTTGAAGCCTTCTATTAATATTTTTCTTCTTCTTCTAATTAATGAATAAGAGTAAAATAGATACAAACGACAAGATATAATCAATGTCCCGAATTGGTTGGTAATCTTAGTTATGAAGGTCATTGATTGGAATATAATGGTACACTCAACCTTGTTTTGACACTTAAACTGCAAGGCAATAGTCACAGTATTATAAACAGGAACATTGACAATATTTCCTCACACATTGACTTGTCTACGCATTTATCGTAATTGCAAGAATGGAATTTATATATAAAACAGCCTCTATATATCCATCTTATATCTCAGTGCTCACAGTATTGATTTTGATAAGTTTTGACTTATTCATAAACGATTTATAACGGTTACCTTATCTTAAGATTCAAGATGTATCAAACTTTAGGCTTATCAGTACATGTACATGATACAACATAAAATGTATAGAGAATGGATATATAATGCATTCAAATTCATGATGATTAATTAATTAAATTAAGGCGTTCTTAATTTATTAGCCTCAATGACAAATGTTCCTAACATCAATAGCTATTTACTATCATGTACATTTAAAAACAATAGACTTTAAAAGCAGAAGGGATCTTTACGTAGTCTGTGATAATTAAATTAAACCTGTTACCTTACCGTGAGAAAATGATTACCTAGCCTGGGTAAATTTATATAACTTATTTACAAACTATATTTAAAGGTTACCTAGTCTGGAATAATTCATAATATATGGTTAAACGGATACCTAGTCAGGACTTTTTGGAAATACGTTATGGTCATATGACTTGAGCATTAACAAGAAAATGAAATATACTTGCTTATCAAATATTCACCCATCAAGTTTCGTGTACAAAAATTAACAAAAACACCAGGAAAACATTTATTCTCAAATTCACCACAAAGGCATTGCAAACAGTTATTAAAGGCAGTGAGCAAACCAAGTCAATTCGAATAATCACATAACTGAAAGAGTACCATAGTTAATCAATTAAATTCAGTAGCGATGGTCCTGATGGTCAACCGACCCCCTCTGATTTCTTGAATAATTATTTATAAAATGTATTTTGTATAAAAAGTCTCAGAAAATTATAATTGGGATGTGGTTCTATTTACTTACTAATTCATATCATTGGAAATCCTTTGCATTACAAACCTTGCCTCTGTACAGTCGATTCCCTGTTAGACCTTTACATACCACTGTACAACCCAACCAAACAAGTTGTTTACTCTATTTGCAATGACCTTGGGACGGTGAACTGTTATACATCGTCCACTCCATTGGGTTCGCCATGTCGAAATGTATCAACTAACGAGTAATACACATCTGATATCGTGAAAGGAGGCATGAATAAACTCGTCGAATTATTTGTCCGCTTTCCCACCCTATTTCCGGTTCTCCGAGTATGTATTTTGTAAACTAACACCAATGTTTTAATTATTTCAGCCGATAAGCAGCTTACGCCAGAGTTGATGAAACTCGTTAATGGATCCTCATCGCTCCAGTTAATTTTAAAATACGGTGCATACTAGAAAGTGTTCGGGTGTTCGATTGGTCAAGAACAAATGCGGTTGATATTGAAAGGGAACTAAGCAGGTTTACAAACGAGATGGAAGACTTTCGTTCTCCTTTAAATGAACTCACACCAACTTGGAACTTTTGAGTACGTATGAACAATATTATCAATTTAGGAAGTTGAAGAGATGAAGCTAATCGATGAGTACTTGACCATTTCATTTTGCTTCGTTCTACAACGCATCGACTTTATTTCTAAAAATAGATCGGATTTCGTTTCGTTTAATTTTTATTTAACTTTACATACGACATTTAACTTAATTCTTTTACAACTGAACATTGAAATAAATAATAACAAACCTTATTGTTTCATATCAGTATATGAGAGAGGTAACAGAAGTGTACGTACGTTTAAATAAAATATTTATTGCTACTCGGCACGGTTTATCTATCTTTTATAATTATCAATTATTTGTGACAACTACAATACAAAAAGCAGCGATCTGAAACAACAACACATCTGTTTATGCAGACAAAATTACTTATCTTTTCGTTAGTGTTTCTCAATTTGACCAATTATAACTACCACATAATGACCCTACAGACATTTTGTATCTTAGTGGGCAAATACTGATAATTATAAACACGTTTTTTTATTACCACCAATATTATTTTTCTACAATTTAATATCAATTGCTTTGTTTCTCTTTCTTTATCTATATAATCCCATATTGCATGTGTATGAATTACTTTTCATATCATAAAAATCAATAATAGTCCCTTATTAAGAGAAAGTTCCTCCTTCCACAATTCATAGCTGTACATCCCATAATTTATAGGCTAACTCATCTGTTATGAACTACACCAGACAAGACAGATGTATGCACACGGTACCCAGCACAGGACGGTTCTAGTTAACTCATTGTTCTCGTTCAATTATATGCTTGATATATCCATGTAAACTAAGTGATTTGCAGCGAATATCATAAGACCTAACCATTGCTACTGTCAAAGTGTAAACGTTATCAATAATTGAATCGTGTCCTCATAAATCTGTTTCACTAAAAAAAGTATCCAGTGACCTAGTTTGTTGTGACAGGAACCTAGCTGCTTAAGGTGGACTGGACCAGTGGTGGATACATATCTCGTTAATCGTATGATATCTCTGCACCGTTGGATCAAACAGTTTTGTTGACAATGTTTTGATACTCTGTATTTTGAACAGTTGTATCTGACAAACAGTGGGGTCGCTCATGCTACGGTATTGGTCTTATTACATAACATATTACATATTACATCACTCCGAGTTAAAACATCATATCAGATGTGAAATCATCACTTGAAGAGAATAATTAGAAATAAAGGTAATTGAGAACCGGGTCCACATCCCACTACATACACGATCAGAATATTAAATCACCAAATATGTAAATATTTGCTTTTACGTAATAAAAAAAACATCAATTATTATGTAATTTGGAGTGTGATCTGAGTGCGTTATTTATAGAGCGGGAACGACGACAAAAGATTTGTCTTGACTTTTTTCAAACTGAACATTTCTCTTTAGATAAATGTGGAAAAAGTCAAAGATACACATTGCTCTTTGTAAATTATATATCAATTATACAGTTATCTGATTACGTTACATAGCCAATATACACCTTGTTTTGAATAAGTCAGATACCAAACTAAAATTGAAGGGAAGCAAATGTTTTTTAAACCAGTAAAGTCGAACATATTTAACATTTTGTTTCAGATTTAGAGCAGAGTAAAAGCTGGAATGAAAACGTTTCTTGACAGCATCAATGAACAAATGTTTCTTATTTTATTTTATTTAATTAATTCGTTTATTTTTTTATTTATTTAGTTATTTATTCATTTCCAACATGAATCAATTATTTTGTTAAGCAAGTCAAGTGTCAAATGGAAATCATAACAAAAATGGGAAATTGGGCATTATTGTTTTGCACGTTCTTGAGTTTGCCATTGTCTAAGTTTTTGTTTCATAGCGCAGTTTAAAACCAACATAGTACATGAACAAGATAAAGCACACTTTCTATATACTGTTGACAAACACTACAAATATACATGCATGTTTGAGTACCTGAAGTCTTAAAGCTAACGAAATTTTGAATTAGATTTGTTTTTGACAATTAGGATTTTTATATGCATGGACGTGTCCCTTAATCTATTCAGTTGTGTTCTCATTGAGTAATGTTATATGAGATAATGAAGAAACAAACACAACATCACAAGGACAAACTCGGCACTCAAAGATATATAAAATTACATCACTACACCGTATCCGATCTACAATGCCTTACAACCGTGACCCGTCTTTAAACTTGTTTTTTCTATGTCATGTGCGGTCCACACGGAACTCCTTTGTAGACGTCAACAAATCTTTGTCTTGTGTTGTCTGAGAATGCTGGAATTGCTAATCAACCTCTGTAACATCACAGCTGCTGCAGGGCAACCTTGGTAAGCGTCCAATCGACCATATAACTAGCCATAACAACATCAAACGTAATCGACCATGTGGGTGCTACTCAGTAATGTTTCAGTGATGTAAATATAGGAATTTATTTTATACTTGTTTATGGAAAATAAATACGATTCCAATGTGTAGTTTTTATACGTATATCTGTCTTCTAAACCAATTGAAGGCAATGTGACTGTATTGTGTATATATCACAGTTTTAAACACAGGTTACAAAAAGCATAAAGCTATGGTTATCACTCTATAGCTGTTTGGTAGGGTTTTTTTGTGGAAAGGTCGTTATTAAATAGAATACATCATTTGGAGTATTATTCATATGATACTTTTGTTCAAGCTGTCTTCATAGAACAGTGGTCACTGTGGTTAATGCTATATTTACCATTCTTATGACGCAGAAGACGGTTACCCTCTCGGAACACCTGGTCTGCTTCTCCTTATTACGATTTTGTTGCGTCTTAAGCATTCTCTTGTATGCTATATCGTAATCACTTTTAGTTTCGTGTCCTTTAATTTGCCACCGAATCATGGAGGCTTTAATTTTGCTAATTTGGATGTCTAATTATAGAAGTTTTAACAAAGTTTTAACTAGTAGAAGAATGCAGGTGAACAATTCTTAATAAAACCTTAGGACCGGATAGCGAATTGAGGGTTTATGATGTTGTTCCTTAATTGTTAATGATGGGTTTGATATACACCAGTATATATCTTTATAGTTTTCTTCTAACATCCGTGTAGATCAATACTTGTAGCTAAATATACAAGTATGTGTCAATACTTGTAATTAGTTATAGCAGTATATGTCAATACTTGTTACAACCAAAAGCAGTACATAAAAATCCATATTCTTGATAAGATGTCAGGGTAAAGAAAAGAAGTTTCAAATTTTATTTTCATGCATATTTATAAAGGTAAAAAATGAAAACGTTAGTAAAATCTTGTTGAGTAGATGGATGTAGTAAAATCTTGTTGAGTAGATGGATGTAGTAAAATCTTGTTGAATAGCTGGATGTAGTAAAGTCATGTTGAGTAGCTGGATGTAGTAAAGTCATGTTGAAGATCTGGATGTATTAAAGTCATTTTGCGTAGCTGGATGTAGTAAAATCTTGTTGAGTAGATGGATGTAGTAAGTTGTGTTTAGTAGCTGGATGTAGTAAAATCATGTTGAGTAGCTGGATGTAGTAAAATCATGTTGAGTAGCTGGATGTTATAACATAGTGTTGAGTGGATAGATGTAATAAAATATTGTTGAGCGGCTGGATGTAGTAAAATTTTGTTGAGTAGCTGGATGTAGTAAAGTCTTGTTGTAGTAAAATCATGTTTTGTTGGGTAGCTGGATGACGTTCAGTAGAGTGTCTGGATTTGATAAATTTCAACACAAGAAAAATGGTTTTAAAACATGTTGTCGTTATGATGTTTACAAGACCTCATCGAATATATATAAAACATACAAGTTATTAGTCATTAGACAAATGGCAAGGATTTCCAAGATTTTTCATATGAGAAAATAAGCAAAACAAAAATTGCAAACCTTTTTTGAGATAAATTTATTACAGTTAAACCATTAAGTGCACAGTAAAGACGTTGATATAGATACAAAGACTTTCATCAATTTCTTGTTAAATGCATATTGAAGAGTTATTTTTGAGGAACTTTGTCCGTTCAATTTACTAATATCATAATTTTATTCTTTTATTTCCCAATCAGGCTTTAAATATATGGTTGGCGTTCAAATTACCCCGTATAGCTATTTTAACTATAAAAAAAGTTACTACAAAACACATTATATTCACATGCGTCAACACACAAAGGCAAACCCACAATCGGAACACGAAACGAACGACAACAAGACGATAAAAGGCAGACAGACAGACTTAAAGACTCCACAAATCGAACATTATAATAATCTATATTAAGTACTCAACTGTATTCTATCATTTATCAGTCAGGTTTTGAATATATCACCCTAATATAGCTATTTTAGCACTATCAATGTTTACTGCAAATCACAAGACAAATGTTTGGTCACGTACACAACTGTTCCTCGGTATGTCCTCTGTTGAACAAGATAACCATAAAAGATTTTATCTCAACAGTTAACTTGTTATCAATGTCACTGTCTAAAAGAGCGTGAAGCCATAAATATCTTATGATAATAAAGTAAAAATTGATTAGAATGCGAGTTATTTGAATGATAAGTATTTATGTAGTTAATTTTATAAAACTGATGAGTATGCAAGTTCTTTGAATGTTACATATTTATTAAGTCGATTTAAATATTGATGCGTATCCGAGTTCTTAAAATGTTAAATATTTATGAAATAAATTTTGAAGGGTATGCTAGTGAATTAAATAGTAAATATTTATAAAGTAAAGTTTTAAAAAATGGATGGGTATGCGGGTTCCTTTGAAGTTGAATATTTAAAGTAATTTCTTGATGAGTATGATATTTATTTCAATGATTTCTATTAAGTCAATTTCTGAGAAGTTTGATATTCATTTTAATGATTTTTATTAAGTAAATTCTTGATGAGTATGATATTTATCTTAATGATTTCTATTAAGTAAATTCTTGATGAGTATGATATTAATTTTAATGTTTTCTATTAAGTAAATTATTGATGAGTACGATACTTTTTTAATGTTTTCTATGATGTAATGTCTTGATGAATAAGATATGTATGTAAATGTTAAATTTATTATGCAAATACTTGATAGAATGAGACATTTAAATGTTACTTTTGAGGTAAATATGTATTTATGTCTATACACAACGGAAACCTCAAAATTGGAACACAAAAACGAACGACCTAAAGACAACAAAGACAGACAGACAGACAGACAGACACCACAGACACCACAGACAGACACCAATGATACCACATACTCCACAAAACAAAGGTACCATGTACTATGGCATAGTCAGAGTAATCCGCGCAACAAGTGGCATCGGTTTGGTTTGGTTTTGTTTAATTTTTGTTTAACGTCCTATTAACAGCTAAGGTCATTTAAGGACGTGCCTCCATGTGTGTAGTGTATGCGTGTTGCGTGTGTGTATGCAGGAACCATGGTATGTTGGTATGATTGTCTCCTTGTGATAGCGCGGATCTGATGCCGACTTTATACGGCTATCTCACTGAAATACCATGCCGAAGGCCCTCAGCACAGCAATCACACGGTCACTATCATTATACTGAAAACGGGTCTAATAATCTTTAGTCTGTACGATGGAATAGCATGATGTGATTATCCTGATAAAACCCAATAAAACCTTCATTAGACACGCTTCTCTGTTCGTGGTGGCCTCTGTTGGCGGATTATCAATCCCCGATGTAGGCCGTAACCTGGAAGCCTTAATATATTCTCACATGGTTTACAATAAAATATCAATTTAAGCATAAATTATCTGTTGAATCCAAAGTTGTAATTATTTTAGCGTTATGAAAGGTTTTAAAGGCACTTTGTAACGGTGTTACAACTGATGATTCCTAAAGCACGAAACGGCCTTATAATGCGGAGAGAAATATTTACTTTATTTCGATTTTGGTATCGACTGACAATGTGTAGTTCCAACTTCGTATTTCTGGTAATTATTATCGGTCAGCTAGGGTTATGAAATCATTCTTGATACCTAATTCACGACCTCTGTTTTGACTCTAGTATACTGAACTACAGAGGGGTATCTACCCTATCGTCACCGAATTTTGTATTAATCTTTGATATGTCAACATTCCTTGAAACGTTGCCATATATTTCTATTTTTAGATTTCAAACAATGTAAACAAACACCAGATAATAAAGTAAAATGATGATTCTCTTTTTTAGACGACAATCTACAATATATTTACCTGTGTACTGTGTTGATGTGACGGTGAGGATGTATACACTAATACAGGTATCTGTAGATATAAATGTATGTGGTTAGCCACGTGGTGTTTATTAGATCCGAGACAGGGGAATGAGTACACTCTTGTGTTATCGAAAGGTGGGATAGTTATATGCTGTGTCACCCGTACGCCAAAGCTCAAGACTGATAAATGTCTGTCACAGCCTGATCACGTGATCATTTGAGGATAAGCGAGTCAAGGTGACCCGTTCACAGCCACGCACAGGTATGTACAGGTACATATAGGTAGTAGGTATAGTGTAGCTGATTTCCAGGTATATACGGCTAGGTATTTAAATATAAACTCTAGTGTTTATACAAACGAGTTCTTAGTATTTGTAAAGACATATATAAATTTACACACAAGAGGACATACTAACAAACATACTGATTCAAAACATATCAGGATAGTATTATGATACTTTATATGACACTTATATCTAAATAAGTTGCACACTAGGAAAATTATTTGATAAAACGTTAATTGGATCAAGTTAATTAACACATCTGAAGGGATACAGGAAATCGTACTTTGACGATAGTACATTAAAACAGTTTAGGGGAAATTACTCTTTTTGGAAATCTTACACAAAATAAGGATCTAGGGTATGAGGTACCATGTATCATTAAAGCTGTAAATGCCAGAAAAATAAAAATTATGAATATACTACATTTTTGTGTTTTTTGTATTAGTTTTTAAAAAATATGATTTTTATCTCTCTCTTCTATATATGCACATAAAAAGCCTATGTGAGATAACTATTCACTATAGGCGCTCCGGTGTCTCCAGTTCTGGAACTTCATTCTTCCTTAATTCTGACTAGGACGTGCATACAAAAATCGTTTTAGTTCAAAATAATCATTATCTTTACAGCTGACGTTCTAAAATGTGACGTTATTGCCATTCGATGAGTGACGTCAATAAATTATCATTCTGATCAGCGGAAAAATATCTACAGGCCAAATACACTCGGTAACTGACATCGCCCTACGGAAATTTATAATTACAAACAAACGGGCATTCAACCTTCCGTATGATACTTCAGTTTTAGTATACTATTGTACCATGTATTGTTTCCTGCTCGTTTTAAATAGTGTCTCTATTAATATATTAATTTGTACGTTATCTATATTATTATTATTCACAATGTTATTTGATAGGATTGAATAGGGTATTAGTGGACGAAGGCATCGCTGCCTCTATAAACATTGTGATAATCATAAAATTTATTCTATTTATAAATTTAAATTTTTTACTTAAATCGTTTTATTTCCACATTCCATACCTACAAATGATAGACATTATTAGTTCATATAACTGGCTTCAAATTATAACTATAAAATAAATAGAAACAATGCATGCATCAAAATTATAATCTGAGACGGTTAAATAATAATGTTACATTGCATTTACATATTTTGCACTGATTAATATTTTAGAAAACTGTTACATTTTAATAGATTCAAAAATATAAAAAGAAAGGAAACTATATACATTTTTAATATACATGTATAAGAGAATGCTTTCATTGATAAAAAGTACAAACGACACACAAGAAACAACATTAAAAACGGTTTATTTGGCCGTGTATTCACACGCGTATTATCTCAGTCAAGTGTTTTAAGAAAAATGTCGGCCATTAATCATATCAGTTACATCTTTGTGCGTCTTGTGTAGTACGATTTAAAGATAATGTTTACCTTGCACATCTTACCTATCTACTACATTAATCTACATACAGCTTCACCTGTGCCATAAGTGTTGTTGGTCAGGTGTTCCATACCAAATAGGTCAGAAATCTTAACACCTAATTAGTTATCATAAAATAATATTAAAGTCGTCATAAGAAAGTATATCTTACGCCACCAAACGAGGATTTGAATATCATTGTCTAATGCATTGTCTAATACAGTAACAAATGTATTATGCATACAATGCACATTACATGAACTAGTATTAACTTACCAATCATTGTACATCAATAGGCAGACACACATGTTAAACCCACAGTTCACATCATATAAACTAATATATTTGTATAAACACATGATATAACACACATTACACATCATATAAACTAATATAGTTTTATAAACACATGATATAACACACATTACACATCATATAAAGTAATATATTTGTATAAACACATGATATAACACACATTACGCATTACATAAACTAACATTTTATATAAACTGCGTATATTATATAAACTAAAAAAATATATTAAACATGCAGTACTTTATTATATAAACCAATGAACCTTTATATACATATAGTACATCTTCCATGGAAAAACACATAAAAAGTATAAAGTAAATATAATTTTATAAACACAGGATATAAAAATAAATTTAAAAACCTTAATACACAGCTTACATTATCAGGAATCTCTAATTATATTTCTTTGATGCACACAGTTCGATTTTACGTAAGGTAATACTCGTTTTATACACACAGTACAGTTTCAAGTATATCAATATACGCTTTTATACACATGGTACACTAATACGAAAGCTGACAAATCGCTTATAGACTCAATACACATACTAAGTAAACTAATAAACCTTTAAACAGGATATAATTAATTATAATTAAATGACGTGGTATAATGATACGTGCATGACTGCTGCTATGACAACATGGCGTGTCGATCATTGGCTGATCCATTACAACATGTTTATGTATGTACCCGATCACACGCCAAGAGGGTTCCGACCGAAATGGGTTTACCAAATATTTTTTTATGCAATATACGTCATATTCAAGGACGTTTGGTGTTTTGTCATGTTTAAATATACATTCATTGGCTCCAACGCCATGGTCGTTTTACAGTTTTAAACTTTGCATATTTATTGGCAATTTATAACGTGATGGTGATGGTATTACTGTAAAGTATACAACCCCTGACATGTCATTACATGATGTTGGCCTTACTACATGTAGCTATTATACTACTGTAAAGCATTCACGAAACATTATATTACTGTAAAGCATTCACGAAACATTATATCTCTGTAAAGCATTCACGAAACATTATATCTCTGTAAAGATTTCGTGAAATATGTCCTTCACGTAAAGTCGCGAACGAGTCAAACGATAATTAAAGTCTCTCATGGAATGGATTTTTTTTTAGATATAAGTTTAAATTTAAAGTATTTGATTAACCTGCTATTATTAATTAAATTCTCGTAAAATAATCTCTTGATATAAAATTGCAAAATGTTGTTAGTTCTACATGCTTACCTTGGACCCACATGGCATACGTGTAGTTATTAGTATTACACTATTACAGTGTTTTGACAATTTTTCCATCTATTCTGTTTTCAGACTAATTGTTTATCGGTAGCTTAGTGCTACCGTATATGTGTTCAAACTAATAAAATCTTACAACGCTAACGTTTCCAAGTCTTTAAACCATCTTCAGGCGATTGCATATAATGTCTAGGTTAAAACATACCTTCACAAGATTAACCTATATATAGCCGCATAGCAAGTACAATAAAGTCATTTCACACATTATATCGTCATTTCTAAAATGAGAGCTTTGTTTTTTCCATGTTTCGTGTATCGCAACTTAATTAATGAAAAATCTTCAGTCATGAAAATACTCTACAGGTGTATGTTTACAATTTAGGTACATTCACATATCCATTTATTTCTTATATCAAATATAGAAACAAACAACTAAAAGATGCAAGCATTCCTCTGTTTGTTTTGGCTTATTTAGTTAGATATTTCTTTTGTATTAGCTACACTAAAACGTCCCCCAACGTCCCCTTCGTCTATTACTATGACACCAATGAAGGTCAATTATAAGCCAATTTTTATATTTTTATGATAGAATTATAATTCTTTTACTGAAACTGGTGCTTGTATATTTGTTGAACTTATTTGATTAGATTAGAAATAAAATACTGATAGTTGGCATTTAATTATTTAATCAATAGCTGAATGTTTGTGAGTTTGACTGATATTATAATATTTTAACAAATAAAACATTATATCAGAGTACTATCAAAAAGATCACACGTTGAAGACCATTATCTTGTAGAATAACAAAGCTGAAAGCGGCAAAATGCGATCAATGACCTTTTCAAACAATGTGGATAAAGTGGCCGATGTCATCGTACCCGTCCTCGTACTAGGACATATTTTCGTGTACTGGGCTCGCTGCATTCTAGATAACACTGGTTCGATAGCAGACCGTTCAATATATGGGAGTCCTTGACCCATGATAAAAACTATTTTCATTCATACCTTTGCTCGTGTCTACCCTTGGGTTTGTTTTGCTAGTAATATGATAATACGCTAGCATGTTGTAGATAAAAGCGGTGAGTTTAAATAGAATTACGTGGGTTAGTGTTGTTCCATATAATGTTTAACAGATCATTTATAAAAAAAATCCATTATTTGTTATTTTGCCAAAAATTGCTTTGGAATTTGACCAATACGCATGTGTCTTATCTAGATATAAGATATGCACATAATGACGATTTATTGTGCATGCAAAAGAAATGGTTTACTTTTAAGAACTAAACTACTTGGTTCCAAAATGATACTGTCTGTTTGTTATCTTAAATAATTATCAAGAACCAATTCCTTTCTTATGTTAATTAAGATGTTATGAAATATTACATCAATGATTAATGGGACTCCAATATTTGAGTCCAGGGCCCGTATTCATGACACCGTTCTCATGCTCAAGCATGGATTCTGTGCTCAAACCAACTTTCTTGTTAGTCGATTAGATCATGTCAAATGATCAAAAAGTCAAATGTAAACATTGAAAACAGTACTTGGCTTTAAGTCTCTTCAAAATGTTTCCAAATCATTGACAAAATAAGATTTATTTATTAAGTTATAACCAGAACAAGAAATAAGGCTTGAGCATAAAGTCCATACTTGAGCATTAGAACGGTTTCATGAATACGGGCCCTGGGCCCGTATTCATGAAACCATTCTCAAACCAATTTTATTTCAACTAACTAAAATCATGTTAAACGATCAAAAAGTCAAATGTAAATATTGAAAACAGTATAAACAATAGAAACAAAACAAGATTTTTTACTAATCTATAACTGGAACAAGAAATTAGGCTTGAGCGCAAAATCCATGTTTGAGCATGAGAACGGTTTCATGAATACAGGCCCAGGACTCGTGCTCTCTCTCTCTCTCTCTCTCTCTGTGTGTGCGGTTCACCATCTTTCTAAGAACCTACTATATCCCCTGGTAATAGGGCTTATCCAAATTTTGAAAAGGATGTTCAGAACTTAGGAGAACAAATATTCTACAAAAATCCCACATGTTTATGAGATATCTGATATGTTTATAGGATATATCGGATAAACTTAATGAGGTATTTAATATGTACGATATCTCATCAACGATACTAGATACCTTATAAACGAAACTTTTTTTCCTTATGAGATATATAACTTATTTATAAGATTGAATATGATATAAATACTTCTTGCGAGACTGAAAATTAATTGATTATTGTAAAATCACCGCTCCCGATGGATTTGTCTGAATAAGCAGGTACAAATGACTACTATTACCTTAATAGTTTACAATATAATAGCTTTGAGCATGAAACCAACCATGGTAAATCGTCTCAACCCAAAATCTATTGACCTTGTTTTGCTTCGCCTCTTCCGATATTTTCTGTCGAGAGTTTATTATTTTCCAATTTAAATTCGTTCTTTATTATATATCTAACCTATGAATAATAAAATATAAGTAAAACAAATGATAGATATTCTATGTCATTTTAATTTTTTTCTATTATATTTTACAAGATATCTTATATAACTTTCTATTAATATATGTTTCATAAAATATAATAACTTATCTCGTAAAGTATATCAATACTATTTAAAATGATTAACTATCTGTAATATATTTATATCATATCATCTTGTGAAACACAGTACAGAAGTTACATTAGCCACAAAGAAATATTCCTTTAGTATGGCCATGCAATAACAAAATGAAGGAGAGCAGTTACCCCCAATGAAGGTAGTATTTTAATGTCCTCCATATTGTAAAGTAATACTTATCGTCATGACGACATGGACCTGGAGCTGTCAATCAGAGTATATTTCTTTTATTTTCCAAGAGTCTACGGTGTACAAATTAAGATGACCTTTTTTCAGATTTGGCCTTTGAGAAGTTGAAATTACAGAGTAAAACCTGCACAAAATAGTAACAATGAAAAAAATTTCTCGCGTGTGTTGGGGATAATACTGTATAGTGTAATATTTATACATCGCACTATTAGAAAGCTTATATATTGTTCTGTCAAATGAAATTTGAATCTATAGTAAACATTACATATTTACGTTTCTATGACATCATTATAATCACTCATGGCCAGTTTCTTTTCAAATAATGAACTGTTTGATAAATATTTTAATATTCATGCGACAACGTAGGGGATAGATGATAAACTAACTATTTGTAATGTCAAAATTTGAACTTTTGGTCAAGTCAACAATTGATAGACATAAAGCGTATTATGTCTATAAGAACTGTACGGTATGACATTACAAATCAAATGGTAGGGCAACATTTACAATCCAAAAATAGAGGGCTTTTAGTAAACATGTAAACATGTAGGATAAAATTGTGTCACGCGCGTGGGTGCGCGTCCTTAAATGACCTTAGCAGTTAATAGGGCACTAAACCCAATCACACCGAAACCATACCATTTATGACCATGTGTGTTGTACTTTTAAAGCATCGTTTTCACAAAAGTCCCCAACCGCAGACTTTCGAACAAGCGTAATCTTACGTTTTATAGGATGGGCTTTCAGAACGTTATGGTCCACAAAGTTACTCGTCAGTATTCGACATGTTGAAGCAATCTCCATTTAAAAGCATAGCATACCGCACCCTGAAACCTGATAAATATCTTATTATCAATGGGCATGCAATTATAGCATTCAGTCGATTTGTAACATAATGCTCATTAAAATAAGGGAGATTTTTCGGCGTAAGCCGATTAATTTCATGTTTGTATTACATCATTTCAAACGTAGCGAAGATCATGATTATGCCTTAAAAATTGCCTAACCCGAAACACTCCTGATTTACAATGATCGAACGACCTAAAAAATGTCGCTGTTACAAGTCACACGTGGAAACTGATGAACCTTAAAATCAAAAGAGTTAAATATAAAACAAATGTATATCTTTACATGAACCAAATTGTGTATTTTCAAACTTTAAAAAAATATTTATGTTACGGGTTCACTTGCTGGTCAAGTAATATCTTGTAGTAACAACTAAAACTAAAGTCGCTTAGAGCGAGTAGATTATCCGGAATTGCTTAATCTCAACGGTCAACTGAAAGCCCTGCATATATATTGGTAACTACGCCGACTATCTTTTTTAAGATATTGCTTGTTTGATTTCCTGTCTTATATTCCCCGCTATTTTAACACTTTTTACAACTTGATACATTTTGTCAGCTTGAAGTGAGAAGCTGTGTCAGTCAGAGTGTTCTTACTACTTGCAGACAGGTATGTGTGGGATGAAGCGAGACTGCGGCGGGGCTGCTGGTATCCTGGGAGCTTTCTATGCTGCTGTCAAAATGGTATGCACAGGTATATATAGATCTCCAGGAAATAGAAATTACACACTGAAAATCTGTGGGCTGATATAAAAAACGTCTTTTGTTTATTTTCTATCTATCGACCAGGTTGGATCACATTTCTTAATGTGTATGAGAAAAATTTTGAAGTTTTTATGAACATTTTCTGGTCTATTTTTCTCCAGGAACCATTAATTAACTAAAGCTTTCTGTTATTTAGAATTTACATTTGCTTACAAAATGTTTTACCTAGACTACCATAATTTTTTTTTCTTCGGATGATAGGGTTTCAGTGAGAACCTACATGCTGTGTTCTGTCTAGCAGAAAACGCAGTAGCCTCTAATGCAGCTCGACCAGATGATATTTTCACCATGTATTCTGGCAGGTAAGTACACATATACATTACCAGGGCCTCACCATGGACTACAAGCTTAGTACATGTATGCATTACTAGGGCCTCAACATGTACTCTGACAGGTACTTGGTAAGTACACATAAACACTACCAGGGCCACACAAAGTACTCAGGCAGGTTAGTACACCTATACACTACCAGGGCCTCACCATGTACCCTGGCAGGTCAGTACACCTATACACTACCAGGGCCTCACCATGTACCCTGGCAGGTTAGTACACCTATACACTGCCAGGGCCTCACCATGTACTTCGGCAGGTTAGTACACATACACACTACCAGGGCCTCACCATGTACCCTGGCAGGTTAGTACACCTATACACTACCAGGGCGTCACCATGTACTCAGGCAGGTTAGTACACCTATACACTGCCAGGGCCTCACCATGTACTCCGGCAGGTTAGTACACCTATACACTACCAGGGCCTCACCATGTACTCCGGCAGGTTAGTACACCTATAGTATACACTACCAGGGCCTCACCATGTACTCCGGCAGGTTAGTACACATACACTACCCGGGCTCACCATGTACCCTGGCAGGTTAGTACACATACACACTACCAGGGCCTCACCAGGTACTCATTCAGGGTAGTACACATATACATAATTAGAGGTTCACAATGTACTCTGGTAAGTTAATTCATATTATAAGGTATAAGTATTCATCATGTGCTCAGACTGGTGAGTACAATGTCAGAACCTCGTAACTACTGTATACTGGCAAACATTCACCCAGTCAAACTTTTGCCCTACGCTTATTAAATCTGTATTCACCAAGTGTTAATTTCGCCCTTAACGGTTGATTGCTATGTTTAATATGTTGTTTTCTAATATTCACTCTAATGACCAATTCCCCCTCCTTGCAGATAGCGAAAAAGGCGAAATTTAAACTGCGATGAAATTTTCCAGGTAAACAGTATACAATTTGTAAAAGTCCTATTTTCAAGACATTTCTCGGTCTGAAATTGGATCATAGTACAGAGCATGATTTATCTGAATATTCATTATTGCTATCATATTGTTTTAAATGGTAAAAACCTGTTCAAAAATTACAATGACATTCCTCACTGTATTTCAGAAGCATTTTTTTGTGTATTGTAGAACAGTAGAAATGAACAACACTGATGCAGAAGGACGTCTTGTCTTGGGAGATGGAGTGAGTGTTTCTAGAACAAGAACTAGTCCTTAGTTCTTCTTTTCTGTTTGAAGGTCTATTTGTTTGGAGGCTCGGTAGTCTGGTGGTAGGACGCCGGTCTCGTGCCCGAAGGGTTGCGGGTTCGAGTCGCGTCACGACACTGTGTTGTATCTTTGGACAAGATACTTTACTCTGCTTGTTCCAGTCTACTCAGCTGTAAATGAGTACGTGGTTGGGCAGTGCTAGAATTGCAGAATGCTAGCTGTGAGTGCCAAAATGGCAACACCGGCTGTATGCTCCCCAGGGAGTTGAGAAAGATATTGGCTGGTTGCAAAGGCCCTATAACCACGGATAATAATT
>JAUMHH010153915.1:0-25469 GCA_032359455.1 Chlamys rubida | reverse complement strand
TTATTTATCTATGACTACCACTGGGAAGTGGTACATGTAGTAACTATGGTATTATTTATCTATGACTACCACTGGGAGGTGGTACATGTAGTAACTATGGTATTATTTATCTATGACTACCACTGGGAAGTGGTACATGTAGTAACTATGGTATTATTTATCTATGACTACCACTGGGAAGTGGTACATATAGTAACTATGGTATTATTTATATATGACTACCACTGGGAGGTGGTAGATGTAGTAACTATGATATTATTTATCTATGACTACCACTGGGAGGTGGTACATGTAGTAACTATGGTATTATTTACCCTTAACTTTCAAAGGGAAGTGGTAATTACAGATATTTTATTGTATGACAATATATAAATCAGTTACTTATACAAGCACTAAATGCATCAAGTTTCCTTTCGATATATTCATATTGTGTTTTGTTTGGGAGATGTTAGCTGAACCTTTCTCTTTGAAATTAATTATGTTCTTTGTTTTGTATTGATTTACAGCCCATCACTACATTAAGTACCTTTTTGGCAAAATAAAGCATTATAAAAAGGCGTTCACAACAGAAATGCATCAACATTAAACTCAAAAAGTGAAAACGTAAGAACAAAAATGTCAAAATATAAAAACAAAACCCACCTTAATAGCAAACGAATCGACCGAATAATATATCACACCTTACAGTAAAGATAAACTGAATGTAAATAACCATATATCAATGACAAAGAAATTATTAAACAAATTTTTGAAAATTGGTAAATTTATCACGTGTTTGCTAAAATCCACGCATTTAATCATGAAACGTTCGGCTGTTTGGCAGACCATTAATATTAATCAAAACGTCCGAATGTATCCGTCATTTTCTAACGAGTATTCAATCAAGACGAAGACCAAAATTAAAAACAAAAAAACAAATATTTTGAACTTGGTGTCCCTTTTATCTGCGATCATTGGTTTTAACCCTGACTTTGGGATCCGTTTAAAGATCATGTGACCGAGTGGATTTTCATACTGCCGTGTCCAGGTTATGACATTTTCGTAACATGACGCTCTGAAGTTGTTCCTTAGTGTCCCCATGATCCAACGGCATCGGGTTCATATGACCAGATCAGTTGTCAAGGTGTTATACGATGAACAAACAAACAAACGCATTTACTTCCGTCGTAAGGATGTGTTTTGCCCTTTGACAGAACAGACTGACTCCTGGAAATGCTACAATCTTTTAGTTTCCATGGTTTCACTGGTAGGTGATGACATATTTACTAATTGGCTTTAATAACATATTTGTGTATTTTGATAAACGAATTTGTGGTGATTTCCCCAAGAAATATGTCCGCGAATATCGCGTAATCAATATAAACACAATACCACTGGCTTGAACAAGTGCCAAGACCCATTGTCATAGTCCTGCCTGGCGATATACCCTTAGGACCTAATCAGTGCTATTGGGTACCATACAACGCCGGGGACCAAATGTACCATGTATCGGCAATGGTTAACTCATGGCTAAATAAACTATCCTTTCTGTCAAAGCTTTCTGTAGAATCGTTGTTTTGATAAAGAATTTAACATTTTTGGTCATAAAACGTACGGGTTTTGTTGCATTAAGAACTGTTTACAAACCCCAGGGCTATTTGTTTGGTGATTAAACGTCACAGACAGACTGCTTTGATTTGTCAGGTTTTAAAGTAAGCTTCAGTGCGTACAGTATCCATTGGTCTCCTGTCGTTGCATGATCTGAAATAGTATACCATCTTTACTTGGAAATATTCGTCATCCAAAGATTATTGATATGTGACTGCGTATCCTTAGAGTGTTTCGAAATGCTTGACTAATGTTTACGTATCCATGAAAGATAATGGATCTTACAGTTTCTTCCTCTGATGAAGTATCTTCTCACTAGCTACAGATCAATATAAAAATGACAAATACGTTTGTTATACTGACTCACAGTCGTTGGACTGAATGAGTAAATGTCGAAATAGTGGATATATTTCTACTTCGTTGTTGTACCAAGACAGACAAAGTAAATGTTTTAGATGCAATTGCCTCTTGTATCATACATAATTCATTATGCTGACTTAAAGAGGAACTGAGTGTCTGATTACATGTACGACTGGGATGGCTGTGATGTGAGGTACCGCTCCTAACTTGTAAGTTTCTTTATCTGAGTATATATATATTCTGATGCTGAATTGGGCGTTGAATTCGTTTTTATCACATTATTTATGGCTACGTTGTGGTTATACAGTATATACAATTAAAGTCATGTATGCTGGAAAAACTTTTGTATGTATCCCAGTCTGCTGTATAAACTGTATTGACATGTATGTTGGAAATATTCATGTATGTCGCCGAGTCTGTTGTATGCATTTACATTATTATGAACATATTGTATGCATTCAACAGGTTTATAAGATTTACATGCAGTTTTATGTCATGTATATGCCCTACATACTTATCTTGCCATTGTATTTAAGAATGATGTTTTCTTCGATGGAACATACGTTCTATTTTATACAGGATCTTAGTGGAGGTCACATTGATAAATAAACGTATTGAAACAAGTATGGAGAATCTTGAGAGGGACTTTGCCCTTCTATAGGATTGTCGTGCATATTTGTGATAAAACAATAATAATAAGAAGCAAGGAAGCGCCTGTTTACAATTAATCAAGTCTAGGAACAAAGCCAAGGTATTTTAATTCATTATATGATAATTCTTTTTCAAGACTGATCAGTGGTATTATAGGTCAAAATATTAAAAAAAAAGTTGAATGTATTTGGTGAACCTAAACATTTCGCTTATATTTGGGTATTACTTTGTTTCATTATTTGCATTTTTATGTTAAGCATCTATATACAATGTAGCTATTACTTTACCGATAACATCTATTAAAAGAATATGCAATGTTGTGTCCAAAACATAAAAGTCATATTTGTATTTACATATACCCCCAGCTTAAGTTATGAACGAGAAACAAGAACCGTTTGTGAAAGAGATGTATATGAACTATTGAATTATTAAATCGTTCTGTCAATGTAATTACAGAACATTGATTGTGGCGAATATTTCTCTTTCTTTTTGTTTTGTCATTCACATGAGAATATTGACGGGATAAATCCGGGTCAAACTTACTCACCAGCTGTATCTATCCCATACTTCTGGTGTAATCATCTGTACCGTCTGTCACTCATCTGTAAAATACTTCAAGTCTTGTATTTTGACCTAGCGGTATAAAGTTTCATCAAATTGTTGACAAAAAATGTTGTTTTCAAAATATCTGTAAATATATAGTAAAACTAATTTTACTATACATGAAACTGTGATAATTCAAATAAAAACACACACTTTTTAATGATACCGAATAACTGTCATTAAATGGATGGAGATTGATAACATTGGACCAATAGTAGTAGTAGTAACTGTATTTTGCACGTATGACGAGCTGTGATACAGAAATTGATGGATGAGTCCACGTGTTACACTAACCGCTAGAGTAAACACGGGTTAGTGGTGGTAACAGCCACCTCGGGAGAAGTACTTCTCGTGGTTCCCAGTGACGTGTGGGTTAATCCTATAATCCACATAATACACGATGGTAATGAAGACAAGCATGCGCCACACATCTATAACGGATCATAACTAAACATTAGGGGTTTTGATGATAATCTTGGTACTGGGCCCAATAATAGGACTTTTCATATTATCTCATTTAACCTTCTAATACACGTGTCTTATCATAGTCCTATCTATTATAGATATATAACTCAATAATGGCATTTTTAGCCCCCTTCCCACACACAATATAAACCCGACACAACCACATAGATATTCCCGTTTCAGCGCATCGTTTCGCTTCAATGGAATGATGTGTTGAGGGTATATTATAACCTAGATGTCACGCATGCAAAAATATTCTTTTAATCATACTTGTATTCAATACACCAGGGTGTATTCTGGCACAGCATACATTATATTGCCAATATATGGATTGTACTGCATGCTGTAGTTGAGTGATAGGTCTGTGGAGAGTGGAGACAGACGAGGCATTCTCTACAGAAATACCAATTGTACATAAATCCACGTCAGGATATCCAGCCCTTAATATACATTATAGTAATTTTTTTTTTTTTTCATTTTCTCTAAACAATGTGTGCGGTTTTTACGTCTTTAAAATTAACAAATTTCTTTCTTTAAGTTTTGACTCCACACACCAAAAATGCCTGCCAGCACAGAACAGACTACACGTTCAAGGCACAGGGTCAATATAAGTATCCTAGATGTATGTCATAATGAAATCTATATTATGACCCAAATTATAATCCGGGGTCATAATCCTCTACGTCTTCCTCTCCAATTTCTCATTCCTAAGACCTGACTTCGCCTACCAGAATATGTCTGTCATGTCCATCAGGTGTCTGGAACCGGTCAAATGTCATGTCTGGGTAAACTGTACAATCCTTATAGCTGATGAAAGTCGGAGATAAACAACAAACCTTATGTTCGCGTTGTACGGATGTGTGAATACACACGAGCAAGCATTTCCCTTCTCATGATAGCTACGTTGTGATACATAGCTTGAGACTGTAGATAATGAAACCTGTTCGCTGTACACAAATGAAAGGTGTTGCTGGCAGTCTATATATTCAAGAGCATAATAATTAGCACCGGGGTGCAAATAACCAACCTCTACAATGATAATCAAGGTGACCAGATGTATATATTAACAGAACCTATTTAATTCACTCATATTTGCCGCTTATTTGCGAAATTAAATATATGGCGAATTCTCCTGTTCTTACAAAATTAACAAAAATCTCTCGTTTCATAACGAATGTGAAAACAAATTCGAAAACAAGTGATTTACGTTTTAAATATGTAAGTGTCATCACCATATATCTGTTGTTACTATTTTATATGATATGATATATTCAGGTTTGCGTTATTTAGAGAATCCAACAGAAATATAAAATGGAAATCCTGAACTCATTTTCAGACATGTTTAAACAAGGGATAAATGTATGTCATGATTATTTCCTCAAAATCATTGGAATGGTTACAAAACCAATACGAAAATAAAGGAATGGACGGTATGGTATACAAAACGATGACTACAGCAGTAAGCGTTCGGCTTGTATATATTGTGTAAGAGTTGTGTTCAGCAAATGGAAATGTTTTTATCGCCGATCGTATTTATTGCGTCTTTCTGGCTTTCCTGAACTGGCTTCACTTGAGAGGTTGGCGTCACGTCACTGCTATAGACAGTTCATTGTTGCCATCACGTACGCACCTGTTGACCGCGGTAGATTGTACGTAGGCTCAAGTGATACACGAAATATACAAACAGCTGGGGATGGGGGATTTAGCATTCCAGGCACAGTGTAAACAAATTATTTAAAATAAAATCGATGTTTAACTGTACTGATTTTAATTAAAAAGATCATTCATATGATACAGACGGACGAGTAAGGTAAGTGACAGTAATATATAGCTGTAGTGGACCACGTGATGTCACGTTTATCCCCATACAACATGAACGTAACACACACACATGCACGGGCGAAAACTATGACGTTAAACAATATTAATATTCAATTATGACTGAGATTTCGCGTTCTCGCTACAGCTAAGTTCGAAGGAAAACGATCGTCACAGTTATTAGGAAGTTTCTTGGGGTTTTTAACAGCTTATTAATTAGGGCCTTTGGCGTCCATTGATGATTAAATCACTCAAAAGTCACTTGAAAGTACTACCTCAATGACAAATGTTCATAGAGAATGGGGCAGGTTTAGTGTGCCATCTGAACAAAATGTCATACCCTGGTCAAATTAACGTTTCACTTAAACCGGTCACTTTATTCTGACAACAGACAAACCAGAGATTTCTTGAGAAACACAAAGGAAAGTAACAGTAGATAAGAAAGAAAAATTTGGTTTCTCTAAGGTCCCTTAAGAAGAAGACTCATTATTATGATCATGCATTGGACATAGGATACAGCAGGTTAATTGTTTACCCGAATCATATTTACCATAAAAATGCGATAGAGAGAACTGTCTAAATGTTGTCAAACTATGTGACAATGAAGAAGTCAATATGAGTTAGTGTATTCGAACAATTTTATATAAATTAAAATTGAATTTTTGAGAAAAAATATTTTCTATACATATAATTCAAAATTAAAAAAACTCACGTGTATCGTTATTAAAATGTCATAAAAAGACGACCGAAAGAAAATATACCCTGCATAAACAAAAGTAAATACTTAAATGGTCTTCAACAACCTGTTAGGCTAACAAACCTGGCCTTACTCTTAAACAGCGAGTAACTCTATTATTGAGTTTTGAAATACAGAAATAGAGTGAGTAAATGTTTAGTGACGGAAGTGCTAAGGTATCGCCTCCACACTACAGCACGAGTCCAAATAGAAGTTACGTTATTCATTATTTATCTAATATCAAAGCAGGCAGTGCCCCAGCTTGGTGCTGCACGGATGAATGATGCTTCGTTTAAACACGACACGAGGGCTTTGAACCATCCATCGCCCTGTTAACCTGACAAACCTTTAAACAAAGTATCTTTATCCAAAAATACACAAACAACTTCATTCAACTATTTAAAAGTATTCATTAATGTTCCGACGTAATATTTTGAATTACATCTATACATCTCAAATACCTTACAAGGCTTTTCGTTGTTACTGACGATGTGAATAGTATTTTTAGTGTTCCTGTCTATCACACCATTTGCATATATATCAGCCGTTGCCCTCAGGAGACTAGCAACTTATGTTTATATTATGTTCTGTTTGCGAAAATCACGCATGATTAGGACATATAACACATACTTATAGCTAAATAATGTAAACAAAAGCACTGAAAATTAAACATGTACTATATATTATAAATTGTCCTTTATAAAAACAACATAATGTTTTAAAAACTGGTGGTATTTCTTTGCAATTTCGACTATGATTCTTTTCTCTTTTGAATTTTTCGTGATATAAACAAATATTTACTTTTATCGATGCAACAAATTCACATTTCGTGACATGTGCCAACCCCCTTGGAACACACTGTTTCCTGTCTTTTCTGTGAGGGTTGAGTATGTTTCTCTTTTTGTACTTGTTGTGGCTATTGTTCTGCTGTTTTAATCACCTTTCAGTTTTTCCCGTGTTCTTGGGTATTGACGGCGTGGTCATGTTGTTTCTATTTCACTAGTGTCATTTGGGTGTAGGCAATGTATCGATGCATGGAAATATCGACATCAAATTAGAACGTATTGAGCGAATGTTGTATCTCGTGTTATATAGAGTTTGCATCATCAAGGCTTTCCTCTAACCACGATGTAAATAACCACATAATATAATCTGAATGTTTTTGTGTAATTAGTACCAATAAAACACCGTTTTAGACCTTACAACATTTCCACTCGTTACACATGACGGAGATTGAGAAAATTACCGGCCAGTCCAACAAATGCAGCATTTGGCTACAGTTTCGTTTTCAATGATACCCATTCTTTCTGTTACTCTTCCACATGCTCACAGCAGAATGTATTTGATAGTTTTAATTTTTATATATGTATATTTTTGTTCAATGTTCCTGAAATTGTTGCGTGTTTTGTTTTTGTAAACTACTATACAACAACTTTGGGGGATGGTGGACAATTCCAGGTTACACAGAATATTTTTTCTTTTTTTCATAAAAGTGAATTTTGTTTAGTTTATTTCTTTAGTGGTATAATGTCGGTAGTTGTCGTAAAGCTATGAAGTGACGTCATACTTTTGAAGGCATGCCAATTCGTGTAACGTACGATCAGTGTTATCTTTTAATATCATTTGCTGAGATTGAAGTGGAAAATGAACATAATTTGAATTTCACACAAGTGGTATTTGATGTTCCCCGAACCACTAAAGAACCCGAATTGCGCTTTCTTTCTTGTGTATTCTTATTATAAGTCGAGATAAATCGGGTATTCCATTAAGATATGAATTTAAAAACTTTGAAGATGCATCTGGAGTAAGCCCAGTCGCTTCTCTGACTGTGAACCCATACACTTCACAGCGGAGATAGCATCACAGCGAGCGATCTTGCAGAAGGGCGTATACTATTTTGCTCTCTGCAGGGAATGCTGGCTGACTATGTCAATATATCGTAAACGATCACATTGTACATTATATAGAAACGACATGTTATTCCCCGTTCAAACAAGAAGCATGAACCTGTTGAATAACTACAACAATGTTCAGATAATAATGTGCAACATCAAATGAATAATGCTCCGTGTTTAGTTTCTAACCCCCCTCCCACCGCCATGCCATCAAATACGAAATATCACATGTAAACAGATACAGGAAACGTGCCCCAAGCTCACAAAGGCTACCTACTAGACAAGGATACGTTTAGCACTACTTGATGTTTCGTTTAGACCTATGATCCAGTATTTGTTTGTTGACATTGATTTGGTTGTATAGGATTTAACGTCCTATAAACAGCTAAGGTCATTTGTTGATGAGGGACAATGTTAATACAAAATAATGGTACATAGAAATGTGCTAACACAAGAAATGAACAAAGTCTGAACAGGCCACATCAAAGTATTTTGAGAATGGTGACTGTAGATAACTTAAAATGGTTCTATAAAATAAAAATTGAACATATTTGTGTTGTTATTTAGAATCATAATAAATTATTAGATATAGAATCATTGTTGGATGCATAACCAACATAGTTTTCCTGCAGGTAGTTTAAGTCACACTTACTGTTCAAACATGCTGTTGTTGCAGAACTTAGGATTTTTGTCATTTTCTTTCTCACTTTTATACATTTCATGTCGGTAGTTTTCCTAGACCCCCGTTTTCATCTGACCCTAGTTGTTGCAAAGACGTAAACCCCCGATAAAAAGATAAAGTTCTGTGTAACAGAGTGGTATATGATGTAATGCAGTTGTTATGTATATGTGTAGGTGTGTATATACATGTGTAGTGACGTGTATATATACGTGGATAACTAGTATTTACACGTGTTACCTACATATATACAAGTCTCGCGTCTTGTCTGACCTTGCACTAACCAGATAACAGACAGACGCCTGTTGATTGCATCAAAACACACACGAAACCTTGGGTTTTGATTGGTTTCTTTAATCGTTCGTCCGCTGGGATGTTCAATACGTTATTAGCCTGTCTAAAGCACATCTTGATTTTTTCAATGCTTTGTAGAAGTGAAATAACGTTGGTGAGTCTAACCTCCTCCGGGATTTAGGATAGCTGTTTTGACTTGATTATGATATCAGACTAGTGTTACTCGGGAGGGTAATCATCAGGGGTCATTCAACCTTAAGTTAATTATTGCTTCTGGTGAAATACACCAGGAACATCAGTATCACGATCAAATGATACACCAATAACAAACTGAAAATATAAAAAAAATGGAAAATGGTTTTGCAATTGCAAATATCGCAAACAACACTGTTTTTTGTTTGATTTTGGTCGGGGTTCAAGGTCATCGGAACAGTCATGTTAATATGAAGATAGGTACAAAAAGGGACACTAACGCCGACACTTTACAGTTGCCAAGTGTTGCAATGGAGGTACATGGTCAATGTTGGTTTACCTTATGTCTCCTAAGCAGAAAGGACAAGTCAAGAAAAACCCAGATTCTGCATGATTGGGTAGAGATAGGCAGGTGTTTGTTTGGTAACGATAACGCCCACTCGACACAAGAAGTCATTTTGGACATATAGCGTAAAAACAACAAAATACACAGCAGACATCAAGAGAAATTAAAAGATGATGTGTGAGTGGTGGTAATGTTGATGGTAAATGTATAAGTGTAACACAGCTGGTTTCTTCAATGTCCCATATTCTGAATGATATGTTTTTAGCGGTATGTGACTAAAACATAATATTGCAATGTTTTATCAAAAGTAATTTGATGAAATATTTCGGTTGTCGATAATATTTAAAAACACACTATACGTTGATAAAAAGGCATAGCAAGTGCTTAGTTGTTTCCACAAAACTTTTGTGTAAAGTCTTTGCTGCCTTCCGAACGCATTGTCTTATAATGGACATACCAACTATTAACAGGCAGATATGCATTTCATTCCTCGTATTCATAAAACCGCACGAATGAGAACATTATAAATGATTGATAAACTGTTTGTCTGCAGTGTGTCCAGTAAACTTATACAATGTACCCACCTTCACATACCTTAACTGTAAATCCACGGGTATCTGAGGAAATAACTAAAATTTATGTATTACAATGCAGAAATATAATGTAGGTCATCACTAACACATCTTTCTTCAGTTTTGCTTTGAACGTAAAATCGAGCTTTAATATAAATTGTAAAGGGTTTGAAGCTAGAAAACAACATACATAGGTAGAATGCTTACATAAATTGAGAAGCAGAAAAGACTAAAGTTGCTGATTGCATGACTTGTAAGAAATGACTAAAACGTGAACCATGCAAAACCGGAAATTTGCTTTTGTGACCCCTATTTTGGACAGAACAGTTTTCCAAATAAGTGATTTGCGATGTCGTGCTTTGGCAAAAAATTTTGAGCATTCACCAAAGCGAGGGTGATTATGGGTTCTATTTTTACCCGTCATAGAGAAACCAAAGTCCTGAAAAAATCGTACTTGTTGTGCTTAGCTTTACTTTCAGTTTGGAATGGATTATGGTAAGAACTGTGCTGTAAGTATAACTCACAGGACAGTGTCCTACTGTCTTGTCCAAAGTCATGACCTTTCATCGCGAGGACACTTTAATTTCACCCCTGAGTTGCCCCATCATCCGTTGGCACTGTCTTGATAAGATTTTAGCTGTTGCCAGGACGTTAAACACCCACTATACCAATGTTCAATAAGCAGTCTATTCAAAACATCACGAACATGTTGAAAATTTTATTAAAATACAAATGTAAGAAATTAAGAATCGATACCGTTCAAAACAGTAACACAGGTATTTATACAGCTTTCCAAACAGCGATAAAGGTTCGAATGTTAACGATTAAACCGTCTCTCTAACCCTTTACAATGAATGACTAGCCACTCAGTCATTCTATATAGATAAAGTTTAATAATTAAATGTTGCGTGCTCTGTGAAATATTTTTTCTGAACGTAAACTGCAATATGTGGCTGAGGCGCTCCCTCTTAGTGGTGTGATTGACATAAAATTAGGTGTGAAGGTATTGCAATGCGTGCTCCTTACTCCGGCCAATTGTCTGTTATATCTGTACAAGTTAAATATTTATCCATCCATATATATATTGTCTGGGCTACTGGCACATCTGAAAAGAAGAATAATAACAGATACACCAGATAAACACAAAACATTCCAGTTAACAATACGAATATATGAATAAAAAGAACATTTAACCGGCCGAACGTGTTGTACATTGTACCGATCTCAGTATCCAATGCCAAAACGTATGATACACAATTTATCTACAGTGACTTAATGACTTATACATATAGTTTGTAGGTCAGTGATTTAAACAGAAATGGTTAGAAAAACATTTTGTAAATCAATATGAATATCAACGACAGTAAACAAATAGCTATGTATAACGTCGACCGGAAAAGTCATACTAACTACCTAAATACGTTCATCATGAGAAAGTCATACTAACTACCTAAATACGTTCATCATGAGAAAGAGCGTCAAGAAAGAAAACTGAATGAAACGCTTGACGATAGATACATATACCAGAAGCAGGGGAAATATCTACCATGACGCATTACTAGAACCGTGAGAAAAGCGAACGGAAAGCAGAGAAAAACAACGAAACACATGTAATAAACAGTTTGTGATACCTTATAAACAAAACAAAAATCAGAAAGAAACGTAATGTCCCCTGTGGTGTTGGGCAATTTACTGTATGTCCGAGAAATGGCTGATGGTGGCCCTGACTACACATTTCGGGGTTAGCGAGTTGCAATGCACTTTATTTATCAGCTTACTACCCGGTTTTTTTCTATGTCTAGACCTAAGGGTTATTTTAGCAACACCAGCAATTATGGAAATTCTCTGAGAAAATAACAATTATGGTAATGGTCGTCCGCAGAGCTCTGGCTTTCCAGACGATTGAAACGGATACCGTCGTTAGCCCACGGACCTCGTATTATTTATACGTTAAATGACACAGCAGGTCAACTACTAACCATTTCATATTGTGTAATGGTCTCTTTGCAGATATTTTCATCATCTGTTGAATAATTAGAGAATGGTGATTTTCCACATTTTATCCCTCTGGGAAACTGCATTATGAAATCACATCATTATGTATTGGCGATGACAATAGGAAGGTTTCTATAAATATCGTGTTGCTTGGAGTGAAGGACTCGGCCACTGTGATAGAGTTGATGCATTTTAATACACTTAAACATTTACCATTTTTATCATTACTTTCTCAACGGCCGATCAACAGGGAAGAATTTAAAATCGGTCGATAATAAATGTTAAGGGATATGACATCAAATCATCGAAAAGTTGAAAGAAAAACTTAAATTTGGAAGGTAAATATGGCTTCGAATATTTATATGGTAATTTAGAATTGAAGTGACAAATACTGCTTCATAAAGAGATTTGTTATATTTTTATAAACAAATTGTCATGGTGGCTTGATGTCAATACTATCTAATAAAAGTATTTAACTGTAAATGGTTCGTGACATATTATGCATTGGGACTGGAATTGCAGTTATTCACAAATAATACCAACGTGAGAAATATAATCAAATTAAAAAGTGTGGTACATGTTGTGATAGAAATACCCTTCAAATGCGGTTGGATCATGATGTATTCACAATAAAATTGTCGCCTCCTTTGTTCTCGGTACTTGCTTCCTCTTTCCATTTTTCTTCTCTTCACCTATCTGTTACTTTTAAAAAATTATGACACACTGTTGAAAGATCTGAAATCGGTCTAGCATATTACGGAATAAATAACAATAACATCACTTCTGCAATGTGAATGCTACTATATACTCTGTCGAACCCCAGTCATGAATTCACTGAGATAATGATGTCCTTCCGTTATTTGCCACTTCCTACGATCCTGGTGTTGGCGTTTTGAGTCGTCTTTAGATTTCCGATGTTGTTCTTTTTCTGTTTACGTTATTTGTATTGTTTACAATTTTACAATGGCAGGGACATGAAGTATGTTTCACAGTATGACACATTTTCGAAATATATTTGTTCCGTTGTGTGCAGGTTTCTCAATTGTTCAAGAGCAATACAACAAAGGGACACTTTAAAAACTAAATACAAAAATAAAAGTCAACTGATAAAAGGTTAAAATCAGACGATTATATCGGTCGTTATGCGAAAACATACACTGAACATTTACACGAACCTTTAGCGATCATGCGCTCTGTGAACGTGACGTGTTGAACTGCAATTGCAACACTGCTGTTGTACGAATGCGTCTATACACCATGCCTTTAATTGCTAGGGAGCTTTGTACACTTAGGCGCCGCCAATAAGTCAGTCCGCAGGTACCGTTTACACGCTACTGCCTTTAATCTGTATTCCATATTGATGAGTTCGTACTGAAGAGGTATCTAGTGATAATATGAACCAGTACATGTAGTGAAACATTTCAATAATGACCAACAGAAGGACCCATGTTGTCATTAGGAATAGATATCACAGTGCACAAGTTTCATTTTATTTACAGAGGTATAGGGTGGGACTTGTTGGATGTATAGGCTGTAATTTAAGAAATTGATAAGCTTTACGTTAATGATTTATAGCCGTACGAAATGTTCATATGAAAACAAGAAATTAAACAATATTTGTGAGTTTTAAAACATTCACGTCTAACATTTCTTTTTAATATGCTTTCTTTAACATTATTTGAAGTTGGTAGGTGTATTAAAAGGCTGTACAACGAGGAAATATAAATATTGAAACATACCTGCTTGTTGTTACATCGGGGCTCACAAATGGTCTGTTGAATGAGCTCGGAGTTACGCGTATGGATGTATTACTTTGAACATTTTCCAAAATGTATTGAACAACTCGTTGAGCTGTGTGATGTTAAAGGATTTAACATCCTATCTTTCTTCCATGTGTGTAATGTATGCCTGCATGTGTGTATGTGTGCTGTAGGAAGGGAATGGTGGTGCGTTTACGTCTTTGTGATAGCGCGGATCTGATGCCGACTTTTGAGTGCTACCTTACTAAAATTACTGTTGAGCTTACTTGGTTTTGAACGCTTAGCCCCTTTTTAAGTACACATAAGCTGGAAGCCTTTTATTGTTGCCAATGGCAGTCCATAGAAAATATATGGTTTCAATTTTCATAGCGAACATTTTTTGTTGTACATGTATTGTAAGATTTGACAACGAAAAAAAACAATGAAATGTGATGTACCTCTTGAATATGTGTCAATGATATTAGGTATGTGTGTTTTCGAGTAAATGGTGTTCTTGAAGATTTTGTTCTACCATACATGTTTAATAAGTTTAATTGAAACAAATAAAGCTACAATGCATACAGTGTTTTGATGACAAGTTGCAACATTATCTCTGTTTAAAGAAATAGTAGAATATATACTACCAAAACGTACAACGATGTGTATGACTTACTTAATAACATACTGACTATACATAAATAATCCATTTAGCAGTATAGAAAAAATAATCTATTCTCTTACGTGGTCAAAAATCAAGGAAGATAAGTTAATGTTGCATAACATCATACGAACACGAATTATTGGCAAGGCTTCTTTGATCAAATACAAGGTCTAGACTGCACAATGTTTATTTACTAAAATACAACCAATTTAGTGCACGTGCTTTCTCTCTCTTTGCGCGTTAGTGTATGAATCATAGGCCAGCCACGTTATGCTTTTCCTCCCACGTGTCTCGGCAGCGTAAACCACCGTTTTACCATTTTTGATTATTTCTCATTCCTTGTTGTGAAAAGCTATTCATCATGCGTTGCTGTATTGGTACCTACATGTGTTCTGGCAGTGCAAGACTAGATAGGAACTATACCAATTACATGTACACCGCAAATCTATATTAAGGTTACTGCTACATGTATAATCGTCTACGTGTAATAAACGACAATATTGTAGATATTCAATTTTTGGTTGAAAACCTGAAATCTTCATTGGAGAAATTTGGTTTAATAGAATTACGATAATGTTTGTTGCAAACAGCAATCAATGTAACATGTGTGATCCAAAGGTTGGTACTTCTTGCAGTTTGCTGTGGTGACTTGTAGCCGTTTGACTTGAAGGGAAGGCTAATTGCGTTTATTAATATTGATCTGTATGTTTCATATTTCTGTTTCACATTATTACGTGTATGACGTAGATTAGTCACTTAAACACCTTAATGGTTGAAGTGATAAATTACTCGCACGACATAATGTATTCGATACATCATCTTCGAAACACGTCAGGTGTGTACACATTTTAGTGAAAATACAATCACCATTAGATTTCCCCGGGTCAACAAATGTAATTGTTTTTCTTGTTATAATATAGTTAAATTTACGTCATATAGGGCAAAACATACACTGTAAAATGTTACGTTCACAAAAATAAATACATAAAACTACAACACTGACAATTTAAAAGGTGAAACAGATGCAAAATTTCACCCATAACATTACTGTTCATATCAGTTGAGTGGAAATTATCATATATATTAATGGCACAGAAACTTTATGAATAATCATAAAATGTTTGACCGTAAATGGTTGATCATAGACATGACAATAAGGTGTCTTCGGCAGTATGTTTCAGTGAGGTAGCACCATAAAGTCGGCATCAGTTTCGCGCTATCACAAGGAGACAAACACGAACATATCGCAGCCTCCCAAAACACACACGCATACACTGAACGCAAGCATCTTGCACACAGGGGAGGCCGTCCGTAAATGACCATAGCTGTTGGTAGGACGTTAAACAATACCAAACCAAACCAAACCAAACCAAACCTTTCGTAAAGTGTAAGTGTGTGGTATGAAGGTATGTCCCATGCACCTCTTTTAGTACTCAATCAACAATTCCGTATTGTTTCTTACCTCAACATTATGTTTGGTTTGCATTGCTTTTTGCCTGTTTAGCGTCCTATTAACAGATATCACGATCATATTTCATAGGGTTTCTATCGCAATTATGTAGTTATTTCATGGACAGGTTTAACTTTTAGTTGAGCCATTTGATGTAGACATTGCTGTAAACATAGCACTTCCACTCATTTCTCATATGTTTTTGTCATTTCAGGATGGACAGTATCATTGGCTCGGTCGGTCGGGTAGCTAACGTCAAGGTACGTAACGATGACGATATTGTGGATCGCGTCAACCACTTCTACACCACAGGGATTTTCATCATCTTCACGGTAGTGGTTAGTGCCCGGCAGTATGTGGGAGATCCCATTAGGTGTTGGTGTCCGGCTCAGTTCCCGGGCACCCATGTAGACTACACAAACAATATCTGTTGGATCTCCAATACCTACTATATCCCTATGAAGGACATCGTACCACCCATAGAGCAACTGCACCTGCGCAAGGAGAAGGAATTGAATTATTACCAGTGGGTTCCGGTGATGCTTCTCGTGCAGGCTTTGTTGTTTTATTGCCCGTGCATTATATGGCGGCTGATGAATGGGAATTCTGGGATAAACGTCGACAGGATTGTAAGTTTGGCTGGGGATGCCCAATATGAAAGTCCAGACAGCCGGATACGGACTATTAAATATTTGGTCCGGCATATGGATAGGTGCTTAGATAATCAAAGGGACACACGTGGGTGGTGCTGTGTGACGTTACGTCATATCCTGTCTGCCAAATTATCCCTTATATGTGGCAGGAGGTATGGAAATTACCTTGTTGCTATATATCTCCTTATAAAGGCCTTATATATTGCAAATTGTATCGGTCAATTATTCATGCTCAATTCTTTCTTGGGGACGGATTATCATGTGTATGGATTTCAAGTAATGGAGGAACTCATTGATGGTAAGGAGTGGTCAGCTTCACATCGTTTTCCAAGAGTCACGTTATGTGACTTTCAAATCCGCCAAATAACAAATGTTCAGCAATATACCGTCCAGTGTGTGCTACCTATCAATCTGTTTAATGAGAAAATCTACATTTTCATGTGGTTTTGGTTAGTATTTGTAGCTATAGTTACATGTTACAGTTTTGCAAATTGGATTTGGCATATGATGTTCCCAACAACACGAATTCAATATGTCAGAAAGTTTTTGAAGCTGATGGACAGACTTGGTACCGGTCCTGACCGGAAGCTTGCTGGGCGTTTCGTGCTGGAATATTTAAGACATGATGGTGTATTTACATTACGGTTGATAGGTAAAAACTCCAGTGACATAGTTGTGGCGGAAATTGTAGCTGGACTATGGGATATGTACCGGAGTAAGAAGTCTATACAAATACGCTCTAATTTGAACGGACACGAGACAGAAGGAGAAGACGTATGACTATGTAACGGAGGGTCGCACGTCGTGCATGAGAGGGATTATGGCACAGTATAAAGGGACGTAACTCGAGCCCAAAGGGGCACAACTCCAATGTTACATTCAGTAAAAAGAATTGCACTTTAAAAGCGGAAAATTGTGGAATAATTATTCGTTAATTAAGCCAAAAGACACTTTATTATGTAAACTCCTGTGGACATAGACAACATATCTTTAAGTTCATGTATCACTTCGTTCCATTGTGTGATCTCTGTTGATTCAAATCAGGAAAATAGTTTACATTTCTTGCAGATCTTGAAAATTTGAACTGAATACGTTCCTGATAATGAAGCAAGTGGAATACCAGCACACCTACCAATGCCTTTATTCAACCATTAAGGTCGATACCGTCCTCTTTATGGTCTTCAGTCAAAGAAACAATACACATTCGTTAAGTGAAGTATCAGAATATCACTCCTGTTATCACGGCAACACAAGGATAGCGTAAGCCTAATGTTTCGTCACTAGTGATTAATTAGAAACGTTTGCTACCTCTGCCTATTTGAAACGGCCATGTTAAAATGTGTTCTAAAAAAGACTGAATAGGTTCTTTTCTGACTCGTATCAAGATGATTGGTAAGAAAAGATTTTCGAACACTGGTATAGGACTCTGTGTTCAGTTTCGGATGTTCTTATCAGTATGAAGATCGATCGTTAGGTTAGATAGAGCTCCGTTTCAAACGCTTTGTTATCCGCCCAAATAGGACCTAAAATACCCGCAAGCTATACGCAATATCAAAATAATACGTTATGTGCAAGTGGCAAGTGCATATTCCTGTTGAAAAAGAAGTAGCCCGATACCTTTGACACCAGTTTCCAATATTTACCCAAAACTAATTAGCTATCCGCATGGGTACTTACGAAACTGACGCCCGTCCGTATATCTAATGCCGCAAATAGTATGGATTACAGACATATAGAACAGTACTGACTTGGAGTATTGCGTAGATCCCTCTCATGCCAATATGGCGACTCTCCGTTGACCGAAAAATCATTAAATCATTTTAGCGTTTAGATCAGTGTGTCGAGGCCTGAGGTTTTAAAACGCGTGGGAGAAGCAATCCTGATAACCACCCGTTTAGTGACGATTTAACGCTTCTGGTTTAAAATAATGATTATAAGTCAAATAGTTCTTGTAACAATTGTGAAGACTTAAAAGCGATATATAGCAAATCGAATTAAAAAGTTAAATGAAATAGAAATAATACATGTAATACATTCACATTTTGTGAATGCGTCTTGGAAACATCAGACCTAGATACACTGTACCCATTTTGTATATAATTACATATGCTAGTGTCAATAATAGGCCATTCATCGCATAAAATCCGTACAACACACGTGTGGGAAACTTTCCATAAGTGTTTTGGTATATTCCCTCGTGTTTGATCATGTACCAGTATATTCCGTTGTATTCCGGTATATTTCGGCATATTTCGGTAGTATATTCCGGAATATAATCATCAACATCATACCAATGGCCTATGAACCATTAAGTATTTGTGAAAATGATACTCTATCATGTGTCTGTGTGGTGATCTAATGGAGGACAAACGACGTAACAATGGACCAAAATTTTACTGCAGAAACTCAATGGAATAATGCCAAAAAGAATGCAACGAAGAGCGGAACTTCGCCTTCTTCTTTTGATGAAATATTATTAAGACGTTCTGAATTATTATGTCCTTTCAGAGAGCTGAGAAATGTCGCGGACTCTGTCTACATAATTTGTAATCAGCTTGACCAAAGACTGTGTTTAGTAAATGCGTGTTGTATCTTCATTTATTTCTAACTTATCAAACAAAATTGATAACGTGCAGACCGACATAATGTTTTTGCCCAACAAACATATTGTGTTCCGTATATTTATTACTATAAACGTTTGTATCCTATGTTTACATAATGGTGATCAGAACAAAAGTAAAGAGTCCGAATCTATTTTCAACTCCATTTTTACTTAGAAAAAATAAGTAAAATGCCATGCGTGGTACAGGAAAGGCTGACCATGTTGGACCGCATGTTGTAGCATCTGTCATTTGAAGGAGATCAAGATATACAGTTGTTTTGGAATCTTCTCCTTAATTCAAATCTAACGTTTGTCCATATCAGTTAAAGCTATGGTATATCTTTTCTAGTTTACATTTAAATACCATTTAAATGTCCTTTCAGTAAGTTTGCAACTAACAACTTTTTAAGATGATGTGTTTATGTTAATAAATGCATTTTAAAATGTACGTGCACTCTTGTACAAAGCATGAATATGCTATTCAGGTATGCGCAAAGAACTCTAAAATAACATTTGTGCATTGTTTTTGAAGTTATATTTAAAGGGAAAAAGAAAAATATTTGTTTTACAATTTCATTTGATAACATCACTTTGTACTTATGTGATCGATTCGTCATCTTATTCTTTTGATTTTTTAAATAGTGGCTAAATCAGACCGATACTATCAGCGGTATACCCTTAGTCTTAACTATTGCTAGGACGACAAATCCTTATAGCAAAAAACAAAATGAGAAACGAATGAAAGCCTGAACACATATTTTGACTGATAATCACGTATATACTGTTAACATTTTTAGATGATATGCTCAACTTAACTTCCAAATAAATCAAACAACCACAATTGATCTTCGGGCGTTTTAACATCAAACCTGAAATATGAAAACGAAATATGAAAACGTGTAGATGTAGTGTTCCTACATATTGATAATCAATTATGGAAATAAAACCTGAAGACTGGAAATATTTATTAGTATATATTTAAAAAAAAAAGCAGGGCCCGTATACAAGAAACCATTATCATGCCAAAGCATCGTTCTGTCCTCAAATTTGTGTTACCTGCTGAAATAATGCACTGTTAAAAGGTAAAGAATGAACACTTGAATTCAAGTAACACTCAAAGTTACTAAAAGCATGCTTATGGCTTGAACAATTCATAAATGGAACAATAATCCAAATTAGAACATGATAATGGTTTCGGAAAAACAGGTAAAGCCCAGAAGAAAGCAATTGTAATATTTTTCTCTTTGTTGGTGATATTTTGAAATATACAAAAACGTAACTACTTTAAGTGAAGTTATGACACTTATAAAATATCGATGATTTTTTATTTACCTTATTGAAGCTCTCTACAACAGAGCCCTGAGCCCTCGTGATACTTGTTGAATGGGGTTATCTTACCAAACTCTATGCCAAAGAGGTCGTAGGCAGTTCCTTTATCATTCCATGTTGTGAATGCTACGACGTGCGTCAGAGTGAATGTTACCTTGTGGAAATTTAGTCGTGTAATTAGCATTATCAATTAATCACAATTTCACATATCAAATATGCAAATTTGATAAATATACAATCGATTTAAGATGTGTATAGCTGCATGCAAAATATATATTATCGTATCGAAACATATTTCTCATTATTCATTTTCATTTTAGAAATATCATGTGTTGCCAGCTAAGGCTACATTGAAAGGGATATAACTCTATCACTATGTGGACTTGGACTATGTCTGATATTTTTCTTCAGTCGATATTGTTGGTGTTTCATAATATTTTGTTTGCTGTCATTGTAGTTTGTTGTTGAAATAAATATTTACAACAGTTAACAGGTTAGTGACCAAAGCGTTAAAAGTACTCTAATTTTGATATTTGAGCATGAATATGAGCATATAAATAAGTAGTAGTTGTTTGGAAGATTTAAAAACGGGTTCCCGCTATTTTCCGGACATAATATACCTATTCCACATCATGGCTATTCTTTTTGATTAAAGTCCACAGGTATAAAACATTCTAAAAAGCAAAATTTTATTGCAGAATTTGTTTTTGCTTCATTTTGTTTTGTTTTTGTGTCTCATTCGGTTTATGAAAAAGAAGGGAAAGAATTTGGTTGTAGATACATAAGTACATGTAAAACTATACACAAGAAACTATTCGCCACTGGTTAGCGTAAACATTGGCTTTAACCAGTGGCATAACATCAAATGAATGAAGCTTAAAGTTAAAAAAAAAAAAAAAAAAAAGGTGACGACCTATATTTAAAAAACGATATTAATCTTTTAAGAAATTATACAACAAAGAGCAATATCCAAGTATTAACAGACAAATGGACAGAATGTAAGAATTGCTCTAATAAATGACATTTTGTACCGCATCGATTACTTAACCCTGTCCCTAAGATGGTTTAGAGGTCGTCGATGTTCTTTGTGATATTTGTTTCTATTATATTACGTTTTCTGGTGTTTGTGATAGTTAGTTATTTGTTTGTTATATACCTTAGATTAATTACTTTACAAAAGTTAGTGTTTTAAGCATTATTTATAATTATTTAATTGCGCAAACAAGTGAAATTATTTATTAGTATTAATTATCAGTATTGTCATTCTTTGTGATACATGTAAGGTACTTACTATGGTATTGTTTTGATAACAAATTGATATCTTGTTTCAAGAATAGTTTTTATGTTTAAGACATCCTATATATTTAAGATTATTACGTTATTGCAAATCGTAGGTTGTTTGCAATATTTCTTTAATGATACACTTTTTGTTAATAATGACTCTATAAATGTAATTTTGTCTTCTGCTGGATAAAATAGGTTATGTTTCAATGATACGTAAACAGTACAGGAATTGTACAAAATCTAAGTCTTTTTATTGTTATCTTTAGGTATTTGAACAATTCTTACACCATCTGTTAATAGCTAAAACAAATTTATTACACATATATTTACTCGAGAAGTCGGTTGCATATTTAAGTATCCGTACACATATATAAATAAGGTAAATCTGTATGTTATTGTTCCTTTACGCAAAATTGAATATCTGAATATTAATTTGACGTCCAAATGTAAAATCTTTAAAAAGAAGTAGTCTCCAAAACTGAATAATTTATAACACGCTATACGCTCCTTACTTTAAGCAAAATCGTGATACATTAATCAGGGTTGTTAGCAAAGGTTTGTGACATGTTGTTTTGTTGTTTCCTACTTAAAGTGTTGTGAGTTAGACTTTGTGATACCGTATTGTTTGACAAACTTAACTTGTGATACGTTTTCTTTTTTCATAAATCATATTAAATTCACTTTCAATGTCAAATATTTGTTACAAAATATGAAATTGGTTTTCTTCATGTTGACCTATGATAATCGCTATAATATGTTATAGGTATTGGTTTATATTAACAATAATGTCCATTCAATATTAAACGATACCTGTCTTTAGAATTTCAAACTGAAATACACAAAACTGTTTTTTTCATCGTAAAACTTGTTAAATGACACTATATTTTTCCATGTGTAGAATAATAAACGTCGGCGCATATAATTCATATATCTTTTCAAGTGGGATAAAATCACAGGTATTAAATGTAAGAGATTATACATCTTTAAACCAAATTCATTGGAAGTCAAAAAGACAAGTGATATATATTCATGAAACCATGAACATATCTAATAAGGATACAAAAATGTCCATTGCCTCATGTTTGGTGACTGGTTATATTATAATTTGGATGGTATTGATTTGTGTAATACATTTTTAACAGGTGGGGTTTCAGATAATAAGAGACCATGTCAAGGATACAGGCCTCTCCAAATACTACCGGTATGGTCAAAGTACGTGTAATTCGCAACATAATCATCATTTTGCTACTGATTATACAAATTAATGAATATATATCGACTTTGACTTGGGAAATGTCATCAAATGCTCATAAAAAAGTTAATAATAATGCAAAATTTCATAACTACAAAATCAGCACAATTATAAACAAACGTAATTCGTACGACTTTGAGTGAAACTGTAAGGACTTATTAAGCAAATTTTAATATGGACTTTAACGTCTTCAGTATATCACAGATCTTTAAACAGTTCGATATAATTTAGGTTGTCGATGGTGAGGTGAATAAGTTGAAAGTACAAACATAAGTAACACGTGGATACATTTGTAAACAAAATTGACAAAATTCGTATATAACGAAGTATTTCGTCCTTTTACAGTAAATTTTTTCGAGTTGAACTTTTCAAATAAACCCAACGCTATGTTTGTCCTTGTTCTTGGTAATTGTACTGTCATCAATATCAAAGGATTAAGGCTAGATTAAGATTGATTTATAACATGTATGCTGCACTTTAAAGTGATAAAATATTAAATCATTTGTTGTGACGTGCAGTAAGAAACATAAACTTGTAACTAACATTTACTTCCTGTACATGTTTATAAGCAAAGTATATTTTCAAATGGTTAATATTCATAGTTCGCATTAACACGCAATGTGCACTAAATTGATATATATTTCGTTGATATTTTCATTAAATGTGAATGTTAAGTAACTGAATCAATTACTATATAAAAAGAATGATTGGTTTTGGATTAAATGGGACGAATTAACACAGAAATAATACTTTGTATTTTTCTAGTTCACGATAAATACACTTTCGTGGTACATTGTAAGTAAAGGAAAAGAATAGGAATATAAAAGGATTATTTTAAAGAATTCGAGGCCAGCTAACTGAAAATGACCGTTTAGAGGAACCCCACCTTGTATTGTTTTTTTAAAACCAGTGAATCATTGCATGTTGATTCTAAAACAGATCTCACTTTGTATTTGAGCACATTTTGCACATTTTAATATGTATAAAGACTCATGTTATGACATAAACACATATGTAAACGACATGGAATGTATTTATTTACATTATGTAGAAAGAACTATCTCTTCTCGTCAAATAATTACAGCGCATTTAAAATTGTAATGCATCTGTGATGTAATAAGTCTTGATACAGTCAGCAGGAACGGTATGGAAAGTTAATCGAGGATGCTTAAATAACTAACGTTTATATATTTAATATCCATGAAATTGTTAACATCAGTCTCGTTTATCCGAAATAGTCTTTTTTCTATTTTCTACAATTACTGATACATTTGTTTCGATTAAAACAGTTCCTTGATTAATTATAACATTCGGCATAGCGACACATCATTAACAATAAAACCAAGAGCATAAGATTTTTCAATCAGTTCATCTAAATCATTTCGGATTTATATATTTGTGTCATTATTGATAAGTATATGTATATAGCTCGTTGTGGTTTCGGCGATGACATTTTGCATATCCACTGATTTGGAAGAATGTAGTATTTTATGAGTCCCTTGTATATATCAGCATCATATCCCTAATCAAACTCCATACACATATATATCACTTTCACAAACTGAAGATTAAATGATTTTGTATGAAAACTTCCAACTTGACTCGATGCCTGTTTGTTCTCTGTTTTTACTAGGAGAAAACACTGCATGCGATTGGTGAGAATGTATGTGTAATCCATACACGTGTTTAAGTAGTCGTGTACATACATGTGCATGTGTTGATGCTTGATAAAGAATAAGTCAATGTGTGAACAACAGTTATCCTGACAGGATTATGTGTATGGTTGTGAGAACGTGATAGTCCGTATGGGTTTTCGTATACCGTTTTCATCTCTTTCTACATTGTATCAAATATTGTTCATTTATTGTTTGTATATATGATGCATTTTGGAGTTGAATGGGTAATAAAGTTTTAAATTATTTATTTATATTTATTCTAATGTTCGTTTTTATTTCTGATGCACATTCAACACATTATACATTTCAAATGCAGTGAATATATTATAGTGTATTCAAAATAATTCCGCGGTGACAGTAATACAATTTTAAGGACATTTGTTTATTTATCAGTTCTATTTCTAACATGCAATCAGACAACCCAAAAGTTCCTTTGTATAGTTAAAAGTCAGAACCATTTGTAATGTATACCGTATAGATAGATTTGAATGGCAATTTACAATAGTGTGAATGAATATACACAGTAATAATTATTATTATAATAATTATGTAATGCGATATGTTCGTGTTTGTCTCCTTGTGATAGCGAGGAACTGATGCCGACTTTATAGTGCTACCTCACTGAAACAT
>JAUMHH010153904.1:0-18792 GCA_032359455.1 Chlamys rubida | reverse complement strand
ACATGTGCACGGTGCTTGTTTCGAATTTTCTCCTGTAATGATGCTTGGATATTTATATAAAATGATGATAATGTATTTTTATCACACAATGAGACGCTGTTGTGTTGTTGTGTTAAATTGGAGCAATTCTCAGAGGAGGTAAGTGTGCTTGAAATTGGCGGCCGCGTGGAGTATGAATTTGCGGGAACACATCTAAAGTTTGAAACATCGGAAACAGGCTGGTTATTAGCCAAGATAGCTGACATGTTTTGTTATTGGACATTACTCAATAATCGATAGTGTGACTGTGTGTTCTTATGTCCCGTTATGTGAACTGCTTGTATGTCGGGAATTCCCGTCTCCAACAACTTCTGACACAAGTGTTTACGCACACTCGTGTTGGTGAAACGCTTGTGCTCCAGTCCGGACCGGTGTGTATTTTTTGGAATAGTTTTGAGCAAGTGTGCTAATTTATTTCTACCGACAGGTCCTCTCAGGAATCATTGCTCATTTTTACCGGGTTTCGTTTTATTTGTTACCGTGGCTAGGTAGAAAGAATGATAATGATTTGAAAAGTTCGCCGGACGTTTGTTGGAAAATTCTTTATAATTCGTTCTGGGTTGTCTGGTGTGGCGTACATCGTGTCAAATATATACATTAGCATCCATGAATTTTCATGGATGCACAATAGAAGGTGGCACATTTAATATAAATATCCAATCATTATCACAGGAGAAAATTCACATTTCCGTAAATCATTTGGTAGGCTGTTCCACACACGGGCTGCCCCAAACGAGAATGATTTTTGTCCATACCTAACAGTTTACTGCTGGGATGTTTACTGTCTTTTCTTTCCTGAAAGTGTAAGAATTATCTTTTAGTTTTATTAAATCATGTATATATTCAGGAGACATCTTCACATCCCATACCTTCAAGTCTATTTGCATGTAAGAGAGTGGTATTGGAGGACTTTAAAAGTTGATTAAAAGATGTAACATTGTCGGACTTCGCAAATCTCAGCGCACGCTCCTGGATCTTCTCCATCTTTCTCACACTTTTCATACTAGTAAAATGCCATACCAGGGGACAGAAGTTAAAATTTTACATAATAAAAGAATTGTAAAAAAAATGCCCCCTGCTTGGTTAAAAATCCTCCAATTCTTTTAAGAACATTTAGTTCCTGGAAGCTTTCACACAGATATCAGTGATATGTATATACAAATTTAAAAGGGAATCAATTTGGATTCCTAGTAATTTCACTGTTTTTCTGGCTTGATGGTTACATCATTTATACTCAAAGATTTTATAATTTCGACTGATTTCTTACCAATGCAAAGAGCCTGACATTTATCTGGATTTGCCCTCATGTGATTATTTTGAAACCAATTTACTAAATTACAACAGTCAGACTCTAGAAATTTCTGTAATTTTTGAGGGTCTTTGTTAGAAGAGCTGACTGTATTGTCATCTGCATAATTGTAAAGTTTAGATGACTTCACATAAAAGAACAGGACATTGATAAAAATGTTAAAAAGTAAGGGTCCCATAATTGAGCCCTGGGGAACACCTTTAAGCCCTTCCAACTAGTCTCCGCATTTGGAGCCAAGCTTAACCTGTTGTACTCTGTCACTCGGATAGCTGGATACCAGGTCCAGTGAGCCACCGCTCACACCATATACATCCAGCTTTCTAAGTAAAAGATCATGAAGAAGGCAGTCAAAACCTTTAGACAGGTCCATGAGGATGGCAGCGACATACTCACGGTTGTCCAAAGCCTTGCGCCAGTCCTCAACTAATCGTAACAGGGTAGTCTGACAGCCAAAACCTGGTCTGAAGGCTGATAAAAAGGGATTTAAAACGTTACTAAAATATTCAGCAAGCTGGTCACACATGGTTCTCTCAAAAAGTTTTGAAACACAGGGTAGAATCACAGGGACCTGATAATTTGTTACAGTTATATTTGGGCCTAAACTAAGGTGTACAGAGTAACTTGACATGTTTTAGGGGTTTAGATCGACTTAAAAAAAAATGAAACCCCCAATGATGGACGGAAAGCTCTCGATGTCGAAAAGTCGAACCCACCTAACTTTCTTGCATTAAAAACAAAATTTCTAGTTGATCTACGGAAAAATGCTTTTCGTATATATGATCATTGGGGGTGTCATTTTTACACAGGCCTGTAGTTTTGTACATATCTTCAGCAAAAAAAGAAAGGTGTACACTACTTTCAGATAAAATAAATTTGTTATTTTTGTTGCAATTATATTCAACTTCGCGTCAGTTTTGTTTATTGTAGTATCGATTTAGTATCCTCTCATAAATCAAGAACAAATGCCGCGTTGAAGTGATTTTATAAGACGTTAAAATGGTACGTCGTGTTTCCAAAGTTGCATGTTTATTAACGCCACCGTTTGCAAAAAAAGGAAATTGTCCCTCGCAGGAACCCAATGTGCATTTTCATCATACCCTGGCTGTCACAAGTTCAGAGGGAAACGACTGTTGGCATGCTCAATGCGGGAGTATCTAGACGTCAAGTTGCACGAAAATTTGGTTGCAATGCAATGCATGCCTCGTGTAACGACCGATGTATTGGCGACTTTCACGCTTACATTATGTAAATGATGTAAATGAATTTGCACAGATTTCGCCAAACATCGAATATTTGAGTAACATATTGAGGTAACATATGATAAGCTCTCCAATTTTTACCTAACCATTGTATTATGCAAAAACTGTTATCCGATCGACGCAGTACGCAGTGTCTTAAATAAATATTCCTCCTTACATGTGACACAAGAATGGACTTGAGCAAGGCTGTACTCTACGGAGGACATGACTTTTGTATTTTATTTTTGTTGGGGGAGGGGGGATTAAACTGTTCACTTCTCTGTGATTTGTGGCGTTCGATATTGACAACTGTCATAATGGGATGTACCAAAAATGATTTTGAGTTGCAGCAACCACTACTGGTCGGACCGGTTCAACCCATTAATGGGAAAAACGCGGAAAAAATGTCCGGAAGTGACTGTATACATTATGTAATTACAATGCTATAATAAATCCACAAAGGGAAATGTAAACACAATGTATTTAATAATTGTCTGTATAGCGTGTTTACAACAGGTATGTGTCCGATAGATCGTATAACAACGATGCCACATGTGTACCTGGTATGACGTATACAGGTAGTCAGCCCAGGTGACCTACTTATAGTCGGATAATATCTACACAAGTGCTGTGGCACATCGGCACCTATACATGCTAGTGCACGATCATACGTAAATTGTTGAAACTCGAGACATAATGCATTCCTACAATTGTATCTAAAAATCTACCTGACAATAGCAAAGGTGTGTTATTGACTCACCTGTACGTCTGTCAATATAAAACACGGCGTCCTTCTTTTGTATGGTACAATCATTCCTATTTCTTTTGTAATGGGACATTTAAATGGCACATACGCTTGCTATGGTGCAAGCGAGAAGATGTGATTTATAATTATTAATGTTCCAAGGGAACCAATTAAAAGATATGTTCATATCTATTTCTAATGGTTACAAAATATGTGTGTGTAGCAGAACTGGACTGGGTCGATCGCTCAAATGTCCGTCTGCGGCGATTTCAGAGGGTCACGGGTTCGAATCCTAGTCTGGCCGTTGCATTTCTCTTTCTCCTGTTACAAATTTGGCACCCAGCAAAACATACCCACGGAAGGTGGTATATCGATTACTTAACTCATTTTGAGACAGGGATAGAGAAACTTGCCGAGAGAAGAAAAAGACACAGCAAACATTTACTAATTTATAAAATACACAATACTTTCACGCTCACCTGTCTTTTTTAATTATTACCACCCACAGTTGAAAAAAATGAACAATTTCATTTTAGAAATCAAGAGAATTATAGAATTCCTTTTTTACCGTCTTTAGACAATTCTATCAACTATACTCCAACTGTACAATCGACTTATATCATTTAGAGATCGAACGTTTGATATTTGCGTACAAAGCTTTGCTATTATTTGTAGCCCACTAAATCACGATTTGTTTGGAACAAGACTAACTGACGGCCCGACATGTAGCTGTGGACATCAATGTGAAAATCCCTATCCCTACCTCCTGGAGTGTCACCTCTATGAATATTCGAAAAATAATCGTTTTCTATGCATGTATTTAAACCAACAACTAATTAGACCTTTTTACTCCTATTGAAATGAAAACCAGTCGGTTGAATCAAACAAAGAAGTCTCTGGACATGTACAAACAGTTTATCAGTCCGGAAGAAGGTTTTGAAAGGTTTTGAAAATAAAATGTTGTACTATTTTCCTGCCTGGTTATGGTACTTACGTGATTTGCATGATTGTGATCTCATGTGTTTGTATTCGAGTAGAAGGCGTTGATAATTAAGTTAGTATAACTTTTGCCTAATCCTCTACACAATTGTGTTTTATTTTGCAATACACGTGTTTAAACTAAATGCAGCTTTTAATAGGACGCTAAACTCGATAAAGTCAAAACCCAACCAAGACGGCTGCCTGCAGGCGGTCATTTTGTTCTGACCATACCAATTTCTATGATACTATGGAAATATCGGAAACAAATATAACATGTTATTGATTACGAACTGACCCACTGAGTGAATGACGGATACCAGATCGAACGAAAAGCGATCTGAACAGTCGCTATCTGATGTTGACCAGCTAAGAATAACGTCTAAATCAGATAGATTTACACTTCACTATCAAGTATACTCGCAAAAACATCAGTATTCGACAATAAATAAAATATGTTTGTATCTTCTTGCATCTTGTATCAGGTAGTAAGCCGAGCTAGGCGGAGTTCACACGTTTATCAAATTTTTCAGGTGCTGTCACATATGTCGTTTACGTTCATCTTTCTAGATCCTTGTGGATTTTACCTTGATAGCCACAGTGGTAAATTTGGGTAGTGGCACGGTTCATAATATAAACACCTTGCCCATTATTTATTTGATATAATGTAGTACTCCTCTAAATTTACCAAAGGACGAAACAGCAGTATAGTGCAGTGTTTTCTTTTTTGGTATAGTAATTTAAATTTCCTATTAGTGTCTGACGTTCATCTCTCCTAAGGGAGATAACTTTAGTACATGAAGAATCTAGATCACACTGGCGCTTCGAACAGGAAGTGGAAAGGAAACAAAATGGCCGAAGTGGCACAACTTCTCGACCAGGAGATTCCCGAGGGGCGTCAGCACCTACAGGAAAGCTTCAACAACCTTGAAAATGTCGCAAAATATTGTCGAGAGAATTATCTTTCGGTAATTATATGAATTGTACATTACAATTAGCTGTTTCTTGATTCTGACATGTGGAAATATATGTCAAATCTACATTGTTGACGTTTTTCGTAGACACACCTTTCAGAAATGAACTATGTTACAGAAGTCCAATATAGCAAAACAAGGAGATACTTTGACCAAATTTCTCAAATTATTAGAACAGATATCAGTAAACGGGTTCATAGAATGGCCTGTATAGAAAATCGCGCCGCTAAAGTTGCTAAACTCCGGACTGCACTGTTTCATTGTTGACATTGCAAATCAATTAGCATTATTCATTCTAACTTAAATTTACTGTTTATTGAAGTATTGAACTGCTTTCAGTTGGCATTCATATTGCCTATGAATGCCAATTGAAACCAGTTCAATACTTATATTTACTATATTTGAAATCTGTTCATCTCATAAAAAATACACTTCTTATCATTCAACATTTATATAATTAGTTCAAATAATGTATTATCGTGTATGCTTTTTCAATAAATAGAATAGCCATCACCCAGGGAGGGTCAGTGGTATCCAACGTAACAATTATGACATAATAATAATGATGACGCCAACAATCGGTACCTGGCATTCATAGCCTGAATGAATGCCAACTGAATTTGGTAGTGTTATATAGTTGCAATGCCATACGATGGTAAATATATAAAAACTATAATGACATAATTTGATGTTTCTAACCTATGAAGTCTATAACCTATCATTTCTGAGAATGGTTAATGTTGACGGTTAAAAAATATAATTTTAAAATATAAACATTGATATTTCCTTTGATATGTTTAGGCGACCAATAAGAAACAGGCTTTGGAGGAGACTAAGAACTACACCACCCACTCCCTGGCTAGTGTGGCATACCAGATAAACAATCTTGCCACTAACTTCCTTAAACTCCTCGACCTCCAACAGAGTCAGACCATGGAAATGGAATCTAGCGTGAATTATTTGGCACAGGTAAGGCAGTGTCTTGTTAACTTAGAGTCCTGTCTCAATTATCCAGCACAGGTGTTAAGTCATTGTGACAGCTTAACATAGAAGTGCACATAAGATTGGTGGCCACGGTCAGTAAGTCCAAGAAGTAACACATATTGAATCAATAGTTTGTGTTACCATACGTTTAATCCTCATTATAATCCCAGTGTTACAGAGGGACATAATACATTTTGGACTACTAGTAATGCACATATAATAATAAAAGTATAACAGAAATTGACTAGAAGATTAAAGTTTTTCATTTTGTTGACTTCATTACTATATCAATGATTATAAGCAAGCGTGAATCAACGTAGAACTATATAATCTTGTGGCTAAAACAGTCAATCTTATCATCAGAATTTATTTTGATCAATTATGTGAAAGTAATGCAGGATCAGAAGGTATGGTATACCAGTATACAAGACCAAGGATAACTGAGATAGAGGATCACTAGTGTATGACTTTAAGAGTTTATTTTTATAATAATTCAAAGAAAGTATCTAAACTTGATCGTGAAAACCTGTACAAACAATGTGTTAACGGAAATTGTTTTAGATTAAACTTGATTTTGTTTTCAGACTGTAAATATCCACAAGGAGAAGGTAGCTAGAAGAGAGATAGGTGTCCTCACCACTAACAGGAACACTAACAGGCCCCTGGGAGTGAAGAATGGTATCATATTTCCTGAGCAGGCAGAGCGTCCTACAAAGTACCAAAGGAAGCCAATAGACTACACAGTGTTGGATGAAATAGGCCATGGAGTCAAGGTGAGTGGGGGGTCAAGGTGTTGCTTATCTCCCCCTGATTCAAACCCAGAATCTGACCAAATAATTAGAATTTTATGCTGTATCTGGCCCCAGATCTAGAAAACTTCTTGACTTTGTAGATACTCTTTACTTATCTTTCTAAAATTTCGTTTTCTTCAATACATTTGAAAAATATCAAACAAGTTTTGAAGACAATGAATATTAATCCATACCTTGTTTGAATTTAACATTTTATAAAGTCTTCATAAGTATATTGATCTGATTCTGGGAAACGTTAAAATTCTGAACATTAATATAAGAACTTTCTAGATACTGGGACCCGACTTTGTGACACATGCTTTGCCTGTAATTTGAGTGTCACCCTTTTTCCTTACTTCATTTGAACCATTTTTTGAGCCTATTTGAGGAAACAGTGATGAAAGTTAAACATTTCTTGATTTCAGAGGTAGTTCTTATAAGTTTCTTTAAAGAAACTATAGCTATCGTAAATATAATTTGCATGATATTGAAGATTGTTTTGTTCCAAAGTGTATTTAACTTACAAAGTTTCCTTGTCCTATTTGCAATTGTGCACTTAATCTCTAAATTTACACATATTCAATCTGGAATTATTACAAACCTAATTAAAAACGCCATTATGAACAGGAGTTTTTTTATATGTGTCCAAAGGAATAGGCTCTATTAAAAACATTTAAAGACGTTATGAAACGGCAGTCATAATATCTGCATTGTGATTACATTGATCTGTATTTTCCGTTAATTGATTAAGGTACAGTGTCATTGCATGATGTAGGAACCTGCTATTTTTATGTCAGTTATTTTATCTCTCGCATCAGTGAAATTTATTGCATGACTATATATATATATAGTATATATTGTTAAACAGATTTGTTCTATCCACTATGTCTGTATATATTTGTTGTCTTGTTTGTTAAAGCATGTCATTTATCTCCCCTTTAGTGACAGTTTATTATCTCAAAAAGTGCCTTTTTTGTATTTGATGTTTTCAAATAACCAAGAATTGAAATTGGAGCTAATGAATATTTTTTTCTAAAACTGTCTTATGTGTACCAAATAATAATTATTTGATGCATCAAGAAAGGGGAGATAATTTATACCTGTGGCGTGTGTTGTTAAAGTGCAAGTTTTTTTCAGGTTCAGGAACAAGGAATTATAAAGGTAGGATTAGGAAGTGCACATTACTTTCCTCCCTGGAGCTGGACACATTTTCATAATGCTTAAATCATTTTCATAAAGAAATTATAAACTTATATTCTAAATTAATACTTTGTCTTTAAAATATCTCCATTTCTGTGTGATTGATATCTTTATAAATAGTTGTGATTTCAAAAAAGGGAAAAAACAAGAAGGATTGTGCACACAGTGAAATACTGACACTCTTTAATTTGATAAAAAAAGAGTTCCTGTTCAACTTTATCCTAATTTGCATGAATTGGTCTGCTTAATTGTGCTTATGATACATTCTAGTTTTATACATTGTTTGATTTGCGTTGGAGTTGTCTCCACTATCAAGCATCATATAATTCAGAAACAACAGGGTGCTGTGATCATGCACCTTTTTGAGTACCTGTCTTTATCCTCAATGTAAGATTTTTTTACGAGTGGAACTCTTCTTTAAAGGAGGTTGATATCCCAGTAAGGCAGTGCCTATCCTTAGTCTCCATGTCCCACCAAGGTAGCCTATACCCTTAATTGGTATGTTGCTTGGGATATGGGTCTGATGCAATATGCTTAAATAAGTTAAATAAAATCCAAAAAAGACCCAAAAGAAATTGAACTTGAAGAATTACACATTTCTATTGTATACAAAGACAGGACCCCTATAGGGAATTAACATAAGGCCCAGAGCCCTGCCCATGGGTGGAGGTTTACACAAGGATACCTTTTTGGCACCACATGATAGGTTAATGTAGATTTATAACCCTGGTGGGCAGTAAATAGCCCTTGTGGACAGTTGAGATAAACATACCTGTATTTTAGATATGTAATTACATAGATATGATCCCCATCTTCTATATTCTGTTTTACAAGAGTTCTCTAACTGCTGAAGAAAAATAACTTCGTAGAGGTTTAATTCTATCAACTGAATTTTACTTGTATGGCTATTTACAGGTATGAAAGTAGGGGCCGAGTATTGACTCCACCTTCAAACTTTATTTACAAATAAAGAATTATTTTGGGTATAAACTGATGTGTCACACAGAATTTTGGTATTATGTTTTGAACGGCATTGTATTTAGAGGTACAGCTCATATTAATTAAATTCTATGTAGTTTTAGACTCTGTTTTCTTAAAACAACCTAAATTCAGACACTTTGAATAGTCATGTTTGTAAACATCAGAGAAAACATATACAATTGAAGACTGATAATAAAATGTGTTACCAACTCACAAATATCTATGTTTTGATATAATGTCAATATTTAACACAATAAGAGTTGTAGCACAGGCATCACAAGTGTGGTTTTCCCATGAAAGAAAGTCTAATTGGCCCACGAATGGATTCACATTTCTGGTGTTTCTCTTGCAATATTCATGAATGGTACAGTAGCAAGCCTTTTTCACATGTTACAGACTAAAGCTATCTATCTTCCCTAAATTTACGAAAAAAATATGTCTGAATTTAGGTTTTTGCTAGAAATTTGAGTGTAGTACTTAGTGTGGCTTTGTGGTGTTTGGGTGCTGTATACATGTACTTTAAGTAATTATTAGTGTGAACTTGTGTGGTGGTTGGGTGCTATATAATACCAGGTAAGGTCATTAGCATGCATCCTTCTGAAAAATAAAGATTCTTTTACTTAATGAAAATAGTATCCCTTGAGCTACATATCTACATAACTGAATTACCCCCTACTCTATGATTTTACTAGTTGTAATAATAAATCATCTGTACTTTCTATGAATTTTGATCTTTGTTAAATTCTCTTCATTGCATATATTCAGGATCCCCGTACCACTGCCAACAAATGAAACTATGCATTCGAAAGTTATTTTTCTGGCATGACTATGACTTTGATAAATCAATTTGAATAGAAGTGTATACCTTGCAGGACTTTTATGAAAATATAATGGAGATGAAATAAACAAAATTATAAAATAATTAGAGGGGCGTGACCAGTATACAAACCCTGCACTTCAGATTACCATCGCTGTTGGATGGAGCTATCTGGACAATGGAATATACGAGCCCAAATGAGCTACCGTAACAACCAATCAGAAGTTAAGGGGATGTTACTCTATATATAGGACAACGGGAGTGCAGTCTGACAGGGATCCTTAATGAAGTCAAGGGGAGGTTACTCTATATAGGACAACGGGAGTGCAGTGGGACAGGGATCCTTAATGAAGTCAAGGGGAGGTTACTCTATATAGGACAACGGTAGTGCAGTGGGACAGGGATCCTTAATGAAGTCAAGGGGAGGTTACTCTATATAGGACAATGGTAGTGCAGTGGGGCAGGGATCCTTAATGAAGTGAAGGGGAGGTTACTCTATATAGGACACCAGTAGTGCAGTGGGACAGGGACCCTTATAAACCCTTTCACCAATGAATCCCGGTAAAACAGGATTAGAAAAGCTTCTTCCTGATGACGAATCCCTGTACCTACTACAAAAACCTTACAGCATAAATTGTCTCCCCTGCACTAGCATAAGTTTGCATAGGTTATTATATCAATGATATACCAAAGCAAAAGTAGTAAATATAAAACATTTTAAAAGTTTACATTTTAAAAATAAGATTAAAAAAGGAAGCCGTTGTCTTGAAGTTGATTTTGTGAGGGGAATGGTCGGTGAAAGAGTTTTTTTCTCCATTCTCAAGGACCATGAAACATTTTAGACATAAGTCTGTGTACTCCAAATTTCAAATATCTATAAAATAAATATTTCTCATGGAAATCATTCTATTTGGAGAAAAAGTCTGACAATATGTACGGTCTTGGACAATATTAAAAGTTTGATCAAAGACCTAACATATTCATTATTCCGTGACCATATCTTATCACTACATTGATTTTACTTTTACCTTGTATCATTTGATCAGTTTATTTTGAAAGATTTACTAAAAATTGCCATTAATGGATATACCAGGTATATATAAATAAAAAATAAACAACATTTCACCTGCTTTTTCAGTACTGGTGTAATTCCTCACACAGATAAATATCAATATAATATATTGGTATTTTGTTCATCTTCTCGCACTAATCATATCTTCACATTGTTGTATGTAGCAAATAACTCCTGCCAATATATTTCACCTTATCTGTCTTCTTTCCAAAATCTGAAACCTTAAAAACACTTCATTATAAAACAGTATATGCTAAATTGTAGTCCAGATATACAACACCTGCAGATCCCTAAAATAACTGGAGAGACTGATACCTGAAAATAACTGAATATACATGAAAATAACAGAAGAGAGACATCAGATTACCTGTAAAGATACATAAAAAAACATGCACAGACATACATTAGATATGTCAAAATACCTGTAATGTAAACTCTAGATACATCAGAATACCTGTAGCTATAGAAATACATCAGAATACATATAGCTATAGAGATACGTCAGAATACCTGTAGCTATAGAGATACCTCAGAATACCTGTAGCTATAGAGATACCTCAGAATACCTGTAGCTATAGAGATACATCAGGATACCTGTATCTATAGAGATACCTCAGAATACCTGTAGCTATAGAGATACCTCAGAATACCTGTAGCTATAGAGATACATCAGAATACCTGTATCTATAGAGATACCTCAGAATACCTGTAGCTATAGAAAAACATCAGAATACCTGTAGCTATAGAAAAACATCAGAATACCTGTAGCTATAGAAATACATCAGAATACCTGTAGCTATAGAGATACCTCAGAATACCTGTAGCTATAGAGATACCTCAGAATACCTGTAGAGATACATAAAAAACATGTACAGATACATCAGAAATATCAAAATACATGTAGTCTAGATATATAGATTTTATTCTGACAAAATAAGGATTTTACAATCCAATGACATTCTGTAATAAAAAAAAATATAATGAAATACAATCTTATTTCTGGACTCTAGATACATCAAAAAACATGTACAGATACATCATATACGTCAAAATATGTATAAGTTAGTCTGCAGTAGACTAACAGATACATCATATACGTCAAAATATGTGTGATATAAGTTAGTCTGCAGAAGACATATTTGAGTTAAAAAATAAATAAATTGGGCTGTGTTAGCTATATAGGGAACATAATCTATCAACAGATGTGACAATTTAAAATGTAATAACATTTATAGAATAGGTCTCATTTTACTATTTATATGTTTGAAATGAATGCATTTACATGTTTTTTAATGTGTGTGTTTATAGAATTCATTTTTCAGAATATTGTTATTTATTGGATGCGACTACTTTTAGTTTTCCACATTGATTGAATGTGGTTATATAAAGAATAGGTTGTTATTGAATGTGATTACTTTTTAATTCTAGAAAAAGTTTATGTGTTGAATGCGAGTTGTAGAATAAATGCGAGTTGTAGAATAAAGGTTACTAATTGAATATATATTTATTTTGTTAATGGGTTTATTTATAGAATCATGTTAAATTGCAGACAAATAGCAATGTCCAGAGAGAAAAAACAAGTCGAAGCTCTTCCATCAGTAGTAATACCTCCCACCCAAGTATTCCACCCAACACACGGCCTCCCACACCTCCCCAGGGACGAGGCACCATTGGAAGGGCAGCAGGGGCCAATCAGAGCCAGTACAGGACACCAGCACCCCCCATAGCTCCGCCATCCATCCCCTCCTCACCATACGCTCCGGGAACCATTGCAATGCAAAGTAAGTTGGTCAAATATCATAGGAAGTTAAACACTCCTAGAGAAAGGCTGGACAAATGAATAGCTGTAAAACACTCCTAGAGAAAGGCTGGACAAATGAATAGCTGCTATATATTACAAATAGAGTAAAACACTCCTAGAGAAAGGCTGGACAAATGAATAGCTGCTATATATTCCAAATAGGAAAATTTGATTTTGGTTTCCCATATAACAAGAGACATTTTTGCATATTGGTGATATGGATCCGATCGTTTGTGGTGTCATTTACAGTTTGTTGAAAACTGTGTAGTTCTGTGTTTATGATGATCACTTATTCAAGAATCTTTCATTGCAATTTGCATTAATATGCTTGTTGATTTATAGGTTTGTAATAATTGTATTTAAAACACAATTTGGCTGTTATCTTGCCCTATAGACCAGGCCAGACAGAGTGGATACGGTCCGGCAGACCAGGTCAGACAGAGTGGATACGGTCCGGCAGACCAGGTCAGACAGAGTGCATATGGTCCAGCAGATCTGTCAAGACAGAGTAGTAACTTTGGACCGACTGATGCCCAGATGAACATCTTGACCCCGCCTATTGGTCTAGCTCGTCCTATGTCTCAGGATGCCCCTCCCCCATCCTACCCGGGCATGCATGGACGCAAATCACACATGGTACAGCAGACATCTACAGGTAGGTCCGGAGGCTGGGCTCCTGCTGCTTAAGCTTGGTCAAGCACAGATATTGTCATCTGCCAATTTGTAGCACACATTTAAATTTATGCTGAAGTTATCGATGTGTATAAGCATGAGCACTAGTTATTGTTACTAGGAGAACAACTTTATTTTTAATCGAATGCTCATTTCATGGTCATGTCAATTTCAAAACCTTTCAAGTGGTTTGTTTTTGGATTAAAGTTTGTGAACTTTGTGTAATTTCCGATAAAAATGAAGCTGTTGTTCCAGGAAGAATAACTAGTTGATGTAATATTTAGTATGTATTGTATTATTGTTTATCTTGAGGACTGAATAGACAGCTCTATATGAAGTGGTGAAATGTCACAGTTGTCCTGTGTCTCAATTTTATTTTTTAATTCTGTCTTTACACTGGCAAGAAATTATCTCAATAACTAGCTATAACAAACAGATTTCTCTCTGAGACGTCCTATACTAAAACATTATCTATAATGATGAAATAGTGCAGTGAATACCAGCAGGACAGAATTTTGGCTGATTTCTGTTGATTGAGGTTCAATTTTGGGGAAATATTTGAATTTAGAAAACATACATTTTGGCTTCCAAGAGAGAAGCGTATCAGTGTAACTTAAAATGCATTTAGACTGGTTGCCAAAAACAACACTGTCGTTCTAAATACCAAGTAAGGCCTGTTACTATGGTGTGGGCCTTTGATGTTACATGTAGTTCTACATGGGTGATAAGATTTCTACATGATGTATTTAAACACATATATGTGTATGTGACACAGGACCATGACTGCGCCACATATATTCAATGTACCTATGTTACTTTGTATGAGCATGGCTAGTATCATATATCTTTAAGCATTTTATTTCACACAGGTTTTAGTTTCACATCCTGATCAGAATGACCATGACATGTATAATCAGGTCACCTGGCAGAAGCTTGGGATGTTTAGGCTATGACACAGTTTCCATCATCTGTCGTTCATTCATCCACTTTTCCTTTAAGAGACTTCAGGTAGCTCAGAATCACTATGGGGACATTTTGCTAAATTTGGCATAGAGCATTTCTGGGCCAAGGGGATTCCATTTTGTAAAAATGAAGGTTATGCCCTTCCTTGGGGTGGATACATCGGTAGATGCTCAATAGAGAAAAAAGGGATTTATCTTCAAAAGAATAATTCAAGATGGCCACTCTTAGCCTTTGATTGGCTGAAGTATTTGCATGTTCATCTTTGATTCCACTGGGACAATTCTTACCAAAATTGGTTCAGGAAAGGCATTATTGTTTTGGAATTTTGTCTAATCCAAGAAATGTTATTAGGTTACAATATCTGATGGAAAAGAGTCTTATCTGTGCCAATATCAGAAAGCACAATGAATTCTCAAATTGTTGTGTTTTATAAATCAATAAAATGGGGAATTTTTACAAGTCATTTAGTTATTGTTAAAGAGGAATTAAGATATAGCAAAGGCTATGAAATACAAATTGTCAGTGTATTTAATCTAAATATATATGTCTGGTTAGCATGACCAAGGGTGCATGCTCTTTATATGACAATGAAGCATGTCTTTCTCTGTATATATTCAACTTGCAGTGAAACTTCATGATTACTATACAACAAAAATATCAAACTTTTTTATTCTTTGACAAGTTTATAACCATACATGTCAGAAATCAAATCTGCTTAAAGACAGATTTTAAATAATAACAGGTTTTTAAGGTAGCATAGCTAAGTGAAACAGAAAAAAAAGTCAACATGCAAGGACGAAATCACACTCAATCATTTATATGAAAAGATGACAAGAGAAAGTGAGGAGACCTGATAACAAAAACAAAAACCTAAAAAAACGAGGGAATTGAGGAGATAAAAATAAACTTGTAATGGACCAACACGAAACAGAGGTGAGACAAGGTGCCTCGTAAGGATACACATATATATACCACATGTGGCACCAGTCATGTGTTTGTCAGATCCCAAAAAGTATGTGTGTCACCCATGGTGAACATCCTTCACACTAAAGTCTTGTAGTTGGAGATCATAATGACCACCCAGAGAAATCATCAGTGTAGATTTGAGCCTAAAAAACGTGTGCAGAATTAAATCAAGCTGAAATAGAAAAGTCCTACTAACTCTGTAGTCATCAGAACATACTACAATGTTCCTACAAAAAGCAGCATCATGTTAACATCTCATGTGTGATATATATATATTCAATCTTTCAAAAACTACATCATTGAAATAGGGTGGGAAGTAATTGGATAATATACCAATAGTATCTGGTTTTACAACACATTCAGTTTCTATAAATGGTCATATGCGGCTGTATTTGTGCTGGCTGTGTTAAAACCAATCCTTGTATATCTATCAAAATCTTAATATCTCTGAATCTATGTTATTTCAAGGTGACATATTAAAATTACCATGATTTGATATAGATAGACACATTGATATGCAGTAAACTTAAATAACAGTTTTCTTTTAAATCAGAAATTAATTGTTCAGTGTTCAAAATATGATCTGACCAGTTGTAAAGGAAAATTTTGATTTTATCTTTGAAAGTTAAAAATATTCACACTGCAATTTTTACGCACACAATAACTGATACCGGTATTGTTTAATGGGAGACTTTTGCCCAATAACTATTCACCATTCATTAGTAGATTTCCAAATTCATTAAGTGTTTATTTCTCGTTCATGTTTGATATACTTATACAGCAGCAAAGATGAATTCCTTCCCAAAATATGGTTTCGAAAGCTTGAATGTTTTTCTAGAATTTGACATCGTTTCATGGTAAAATAAGTTCTTGATTGTGATGGTAATTTTTAGTGGTTCATGAAAACATTACCCATGATGCTTTAGAGTTTCTAAAAATGATTTATAATGGAAGGTGAAAGGGGCAAAACTTATACTGCTACGAATGTTTTCAGATATATAGCACATGTGTATGATCTATATATATATATATATCACGATCTTCAGTCACAATATTTGGACAATGTAGTATGACTCACTTGGTATGTTGGAGAAAACTACCTAATATATATTATGTATGGGCATGATGGGATTGGAGCAAACTGTCTCGGTGCCAAATTCATGTGTATATCCACTATCCAGTCATTACACTAAGACATATCACCTACCTGTATGATATATATACTGTACCCAGTCATGACACTTGTAAACTACAGCCTACCTGTGTAACATACTTCTTATGCATTGTATAAGTAATGGAACTAACATAACAAGTCATATTGTCAGATGCAATATTTCTATTTGTTTTGAAAGTGTGTATTTACATATATCTTAGTATAAATTGATCTTGAGCTACTGTAGGTTAAGAATTGATATTGATTATCTATTGTTGATATTCACTCATTCACCCCTGAAATTTCATAATGAATAATTCCAACCTTTGAATTGGAAGAGTTCAAATGTGTTTTCAGGGGTAAAGGAGTTAATATAATTATATAAATATATCAAAATAATACTTAAATCATCTATAGAAATTTACAAGTTGTGAAGACAGGTTATATTTATGTTTTATTTATAATTCTTTGTAATGCAATGACATTTGTAGTATAGAATTATAAGTTGTGCACATACTCATTTCCTGGCTTTAGTTATAAATATGGTTGTATTTTTGTTGTATCCTCATTGATAATCATGTATTTTCCTTTCAGTTTTCTGTAAGAATTATTAATTTCTTCTTTGTGGTGCTTATTTTTGTTGATGGAAGAAGGAGCAGATCTCACAAATTTATTACAGTGAGCACAGGTATATTTGATAATGTACTGAGCTGGTAAAACATATATACAGTGAGCAAAACGGTGGTATTTAACTGAAGATATGAAATCACGAGCTTGGCTTGTTAAAACTATTTTGGAATTATTTAGAATCATCTGATTTCGAACTCTTGTGAAGCACCCAGATGCAACCATGATGTTATGAAGTGTACAATATTAAACTTGTTCATCCCTGAAGACTAACTTGAACTCTTCTAATTCAAAGTTTGAAATTGTTCATTATTAATTTTCAGGGGCGAGCAAGTTAATATACACGAATTTAGAATACAAAGTAATAATTTCTTTCTACATTTGAGAAACTTGTACACTGTAGTTTCATTTGGTGCTGAAGCCACTACCTGTTACTGAATCAGTGTTCACGCTAAGTTTGGAAACAGATAGTTGACTTTAAAGTTTATGGTCACATGCTACGATGTTCACCTGAACCTGTTTCCGAAAAAATAACCTGTGTCAAAGTTGATGAAAAGTAGTCTACTTTTGCCAACAATAGCGTCTTTCAATGAGAACACAGTGAATTGACTTACGGTGGGTCATGATAAAACAATTTGTAAGTAATAATTTATCTCACCAGCCCTGGCTGTGCTAACCTGTAAACTGAGTGAGGATCTGCTCCTATTTCCTTCCTTCTGACCCGTACTGAGGTTGACCAATTAGTAAAAATCTGAAGCTTCAATAAATCTGTCAACTTTTCTGATTGGTCAAATCTGATTGCGGTAAATGGTCAGTCTGATCTCTAAGCTGATCAGTGGTCAGTGTGTTGTGCGTGGTCAGTATTTGCTTTACGCCGGTCACTTTTACAGACCTGCCTCCTCCCCCGCCATCTTTGTCAGAAGCCCAAGACAGCAGCTTTGTGGAAGACAACGAAGGTTTGCATGTTTTTGTGTCGCACGTTCTTATTCCATAGTTTCAATTTTGTCACAGTGATCATTTCACTAATGTGGGGTTCATTCTTAAATGTTAATGTACTGGTAGTATAATGTACTAATATTGTTTTATTATGAAAAATTAAAAACAATTAAAAGACTACCTTGTTGTAGGTGAGTTAAGTACATGCTACCTGTGATCTGTGTAAACCAGACCCTGTATTATACAGAAACCTTGTGTAGGAGAGTTAAGTACATGCTACCTGTGATCTGTGTAAACCAGACCCTGTATTATACAGAATCCTTGTGTAGGAGAGTTAAGTACATGCTACCTGTGATCTGTGTAAACCAGACCCTGTATTATACAGAAACCTTGTGTAGGAGAGTTAAGTACATGCTACCTGTGATCTGTGTAAACCAGACCCTGTATTATACAGAATCCTTGTGTAGGAGAGTTAAGTACATGCTACCTGTGATCTGTGTAAACCAGACCCTGTATTATACAGAAACCTTGTGTAGGAGAGTTAAG
>JAUMHH010153893.1:0-18792 GCA_032359455.1 Chlamys rubida | reverse complement strand
CACACATATTTTTCCAGGTCATCATTTACATGTGGCACGTAGTCAAGGATTTCCACCAACTGATTTAAAACTCCAGAGGTTTCCCGAACGATCGTGCGCCTAGTTTTGGGGGGCAAAACACTCTGACATAAACGACAACGTGCTTCCGTACAGGGCGTCGCCATTACAGTTTTCCTTCGTCAACAGCGCTATATTTAGACGCGATTTCATTGAATGCGAGCGATTGGCATCGCACGAAAATTTGAAGGCTCGATAAACACGGCTTTATCCACCAAGGGTAAGTGGGGTGTGTACGGAGCGAACACTTGGCTAGCGAAGATGCCTTAAAAATTGTGTTCGCTTAAAAAGTACACTTTCAGTAATTAATACAATTTTATTTAATCGAATCGATATGCTTAAAAACGGGTATAATATTTCAAAGAATCTTTAATATATATATATATCAAAAACGTTTCAATTTACACAAACCTCATGTATTACATGGTGAACATGACGACAAATGGTTCTTGCAGACAAGACATGTAGCTCACAAAATTCATTAGATGTATGATGGATAACAGGTCGACCACGAAGAATGATTTCCATAAATCATTTAATTCTAGGAGACAAAAAAAACGAAGACTGCAATCAAAATCATCTCCTTCTTCAGATGTCCCGTTCCTCCTTTTCCCTAAACTTATTAGATAATTCCCTGTCGTTCATCCTTCACAAAAGCAATTGTGTTTTACAATAGGAAATTACATTTTAATGTGAAATTTTGTCGAAGTATTGAATCCCTAGTGGCACAAACGTGTAAGATATTATGTTCCTGTTCTAGAAGTCTAGCTAGAGGCATATTCGTAGGCGCAGATGTAAAATAAATTCCAAAAATACATTTCTATAGTAAAGGATTTTGCAAATTTCGCTCAAAACCCTGACCTGTTCGTATGTCACGTGTCTAAAGAATTATAAAAACAATGTTTATCGTCCTTTGTGAGAACAAAAACAGACACAAAAACCTTTAATAGTATGTCAAAGCTGCGAAAATGAGAATGCTGTAATCTGAAGACGACTTCATAACAACATATGAAGATAAATCTTCCTTTTATTACTGTTTATTTATTAACTTTCTTTTGGGTGAACAAATTCCAGTAAGAAAACACAAAAAGTCTACATGAAAGGTACGATGGCTTACCTCTTGGAGTTCTGCTTGGCATATATTAACTATGAATAACTAATGATGTCATTGAAATCGTTATGCTCCCTTTGTGTGACGAATAGATTATAATTGGTTGGTTCGTTGATTAATTAGTTTAGAGGATTTAACGTCCTATTAACAGCTAAGGCCATTTAAGGACGTGCCTCTATGTGTATTGTAAATGCGTGTATGTGTGTATGTGTGTATGTGTACCGGAGGCAGGGTATGTAGTTGTATTTGCCTTATTATGATAGCATGGATCTGATGCCGACTTTATAGTGCTATATCACTGAAATACCATGCCGAAGGCACCCATCATAGTATTACACCCGGTCACATAATACTGACAACGGGTGAACTAGTTTTTGCCATTTCCCGTTATGCCGAACGTTAAGCAGAAAATAACAACACCAATTTGTAAAGACTTTGGGTATGTCTGGGGACAGATCCCATTGCCTTCCTCACCAGGGCGAATGTTCAAAATTGAAGCCAAAAGTGTTGTGTCGCCAAGCAAAGTTCTAGGGGAAAAGTAGTTACATAAGAAGTATAAATATCCCTAATATTGCCATGGGTGCAGCAGATTTGTTTTGGTCGCTTTTGTGTCTCCAAGCAGAGGGCACAACAGCAAATCCCTAATTTCGCAGGGTTTCCCACATAAGTCGCTTCTTACGATACACGCAGTGGATAATAATAGGTGTATTCTTTTTTCAATCCCTGACCTGCAGGTCTTTAAAAAAAAGTTCTATGTTGTAAAGGCAATGCACCAATAATAAATGTAGTGTTCATTTGATGTCTCAGATTGCACAAAAACATTACGCGTATGAATATAGAGCACGAGTGTTCAGCCCGAGTGAAAGATGTCTATTCGCGCAATAAACAAGTGCAATTTGAGACGTCAGATGAACACATATAAGTTCTCATGTTTTAAAAGATTTCTATAATATTCTTTATATTTTCTGCGAATCTCTACTCATCATTACCCTGTTTTAATGATCAATTTTCTTCCCGAAAACCAGAGTCGAATAGTGGTAAGCATTATGACGTAGAAGACGAAATAATGACGTCACGTTACTATAGCATGAAATGCTGCTGAAATATTGTCTTTTATTATCACAGTGTATGTCATTTAAACTGACTGTATACGATTCACCATGCATGTAATAAGTTTTGTTATTGAGTTTATTAATATATATATGTTTGTGTCACTGCAGTCAGAAAATTGTCGAGGGAGGCATGTCATATCATTCTGCGTAAACCCTTCTAGTGGAAAGTAAAACATTGCTAAAAGAAAATGAAAGCTGTTAAATTCTTACATTAAAAAAAGAAAACTCGTTTTTTCTGCGAATAAAAAACATAAACCTATAGAATATGATCATATACATTGAAAAGTGTTATTCTTATTGCGCGTGAAAGACATATATGGTAAAGACAATTTCATTTGAATTCTATTGATTCCATTGTCTTCTTTACTCCATAGGGAAGAAGATAATTGCATATACCGACAAAGCAAAACAAATCAAATACATTTCGAGCTAGCGCGGACTTTCTTTGTTTTATGGAAATGACGGAAATGCAATTCAATTCATATGGATGCTGATGAGTTCTACATGATTAAAACAAAGAGAAGGCGTTCCCGTTCAGCGGTTATATATGTTGTCTTAAGTTGTTTTTGTTTTCAAACAAATTGTGCCTTACAAGTAATAACAGAAAATAATTAGTGAATTTGTGTTTTAATCAATTAGGCATAATTAAGTTAACATCGAAATAGCATAAGACATTTGTAAGCACGCCAGCCTATCGACCGTGTGCTCCCGTCCTTGAGCAAGAGAATTTACCAATATTTCGTAGCTCCTCTGCATACAAATAGAACATTATGTGGCCTGGGTATTGCAGTTGCTGTGCTGTAGTATTTTAGTGATATATTACTTAAGCGGAACGGAAACAAACAGCGCAACTGTAATAACTCCAGTATACCTTTATACACGAGGAGATATAAAAGGGGAGCACGCGGTCAGCGCTTGAGTAAGGCTGTCCTCATGCTTTCCTGGTTGTGTGGAATAATCAGGTTAAGCGTCCTATTAAGAGCTAAGGTCATTTAAGGGCGTGAGTTCATTGATATAATGTATGCCTGTATGTTTGTATGTCTGCTTGAGGCGGTATGTTGGTATATTTGCTTCCGTGCAATAGCACGGGTATGAAGCCGACTTCTTCACTTGTTTACTTGCAAAGGCGTGAATCCGATGCGACTACTTCACTTGTTTCCTTGCAATAGCGCGGATCTGATTCCGACTACTTCACTTGCTTTTTTGCAATAGCGCGGATCCGACCGATTACCTCGCTTGCTTCCTTGCAATGACGCGGATCTGATACCGACTACTTCACTTGCTTCCTTGCAATAGCACGGGTCTGATTCCGACTACTTGACTTGCTTTTTTGCAATAGCGCGGATCTGACCGATTACCTCGCTTGCTTCCTTGCAATGACGCGGATCTGATACCGACTACTTCACTTGCTTCCTTGCAATAGCGCGGATCTGATTCCGACTACTTGACTTGCTTTTGTGCAATAGCGCGGGTCTGATGCCGTTTTCCTCACCGAAACACCATGCTGAAGGCTACCAGCTTAGTATTTCATCTAGCAACATTATACTGAAAACGATACCTTACATGCAATGCACCTAGGAGTGATTTCCTTGACATTAAATAGGACGCTTTACAACATGAAAACATGTTCAGTCAGGAAGATATCGTTCCAAAAAGAAAATTCTCTCGATTATATCCATGTATAAGTTATCTTCAGTTGTCGTAAGGCTTACTGATGTCACTCTGTGCTCACAAAGACCATTACTTACAAGTGTTTACGAAACAAAAATGCGTAAACCGTACAAAGTATATACAGTGTACGTAAAAAAATGACAATGCTTTTTGAGATGTTCAACGAGTTTTCTTTTGGAAATTTATATGTATAGGAATGTCTAAAATTTCTGTGTAACAAGCGTTGCTACTGCGGTGCACGCGATTGACCAATTCAGTCACACACATTTTAATCAAATCACCAGTCGGTTTTGAAATACCACCATAATATACACCTTTTAAACAGAAAAACCATTGCTAACTGAGTATTATACAAATGTGAAAAGACAGTGAATCACCTGTTAAGAGATAGATAAAGCCTCTATCTAGACATAAAATACATATAGCAGATATATTCAAGTATCATTTTCTCACATCGTGACTGGTAATATGTTCTCCTGCTTCTAGGGTGTTTTTTTTCTGCTATTTCGTTGTTTCGTGTTTTCGCCTCGAAATGCGATAATTAACAAACCTTCACTCTCGTTGTATCGATTTTTGCCTCGAAAATGATATCATTGCTTCCTCTGTTTGCCCCGCAAAGACTTAAATCTTTGTTCTTTCGCCTTACTGTAAGTATCACAATCTCGTATAATCTGGGCAAAAAAACGGAACAACGAAATTAAACAAATCAGCCACCGAATAATTTTGTTTTGATATTGCATTGTCTTTTATGATTTAGTTTTATATATTTACTTTCTATTATTTAAGTTCAAAAAGATTTGTCATTTTCGCGTAAACGGGGCGAAGAGATAAAAGAACGAGAACCCAAATTTTTTTAATTATCGTTTCTTGTTGGCGAAAGGACGAAGCAACGAGAATTGCGGTTTGTTGATTCTCGTTTTCTAGAGGCAAAATGACACCAAATCAGTCATCGTATAGTCATGTTTTCCATTTACGCTCTTCTTTCAAAGTCTTCCTTTTAATATTAGCCATTCCTTTAACCAATTGTTTCAATGGCCTCCCAAGGTTTTAATCATACACTCATGATTGTGTGTAATAAAAGGTTAGCCATATTAAAGTGAGCATTTAAAATATTGATTTTTTAGTATCAAAAGCCATATGAACAACAAACTAAAAATAAATAAGGAAACAAGTAAGAATACGCAATCATTTATTTATGGCAAAACATGAACCCTTTGCTGCTGACTGAGACCACGTCACACGAACAAATAAAAAGATAAATTAAAGAGAAAAGCATGCATGGGTTCTTTGGGTATCAAACCATTCTGTTATACGCAACGACAATATAATAGCCACTCCTGTTATCTCAAATCATTCGTTTCCCGCATTAAGGATAACTTGAGAGGTATCCTTCCCAACGCGTAAGCGGCTCTTCTTTGAAGTTCGATCTGATTATATCGGTTATGAGGCAATTACCAGCACAGCAATAAATATATTGTTGATTTAGGAAAGACACAAAAGTTTTGTTATTTTCATGTTGAAACAGAACGTATCACCTAAACCATTGGTTAAATAACAGGGATAGACATTGTCTATTGTGTTAAAAGGCCCAATTCAAATTACAGATTGGGCCTTTTTGACTTCATTTGAAAGAATATTACAGGTTAAACTTTGATCGTGTTTCACTGAAGTTATTAACTCATAAAAAATCAAAACAGAAAGCCAATCTTTATATATAGTTATAATACTGTCTTTTAGAATGGTGTGAAATCTTCGACTGGTCAGCGGTTATATTTTTATTTTTTTTCTAAGAAATGAATTAATATATTATGTCATATGTAGGTATGAGGGATATGGATATTTTACCAAACGGTGTAGAAGTTGGGTCTGACACAAAATTCTGCACCTAGAGGTACATGCAGAACATATATACCACATATCTACATATCTGTTGACACTCTTTCTCCCACCTCTGAACTTAAATTTAAGTAGAACAGGACAAAACAGTACAAATGCAACACAAAGCATAGCAAAACCTCTAGATAACATATACACAAGCTAAGGCCATACTTGGAAAGAACAGAAAAAATATAGTATACCGTATATAAGACTGCAACAGTAATGCAAACCAAGTTTTCACCCGTTTTCGATTGTGACGTCATAAAACGCCGACATCCGATTGTGACGTCATGTCATTGCAGAGCTCACATGCGGGAAATATGCATCCCACATCATGCGTGTTCCTCATGGGATACGTGTATCTTTCATACGCAGAGGTGGGAGAAATGTTGGTATCAACAACGAGATATAAATAGTTTTTATTGCCTTTAACAAAATTCGTTTTTAACTTGCCACCTAGCAACATTAAGATAACAACGATTCGCCGGTGTTACCTTGCAGGCAAGGCTCCTACGCTAAGTGTAACTCCTGGTGACATTCAACTTTCCATTTCTTTTCTAACATGTGTATTGTTGATTGCGTCATAAAAACTCTCTCTCACGTGTGTAAAGCCATTGTTTAAGGTTTACGTTCATGAAACAGTAAAGTCACCTCAGGAGAAACTGACGAAAGGGGAGAAAAGATCAAATGTGCAAGTGTTGCAACGAGGGCAGTAGATGATAGCATGATCGTATACAATTTATTAGCACAGAGAGGATAATTTTAGACTGACAGCATGGTAATGGCTTGTACAATATTTACCTGTTGTGATGCCCTTATCGCCCGCATACAAGACGGTTGAAGCGATCGTTACATTAAAGAGCATTAAGCGATATATAGAAAAAAAAAGTGGAATAAAAAGGTAATACCAGCTTTGTTAGCGCAAAGCAAATTTAACTTCCTACTTTAACAGTTTAAATATCCGTTGATATACCGTTAAGTATTATCCAAATAGCTGTTTTGACAAATTGTAGCTTATAGAGCGACATTGATGTCTTCATCCGAGACGTCAGCATCCTGTTTTAACCTTTTTTTTTACTTTAACTTTAACGTCTTGTAATCTAAGGAAGAAAATTGCACTTTAAGGAATATTTTTGAACAGTTCTCTATTAGATTATACAGACCAGATTTTAAGGTCAAATCAGTTCTTCCGACGACCTTTTCAGTGGGAGATACGCAGGGGAAACTGAGAGGATTGGAAATCAGATTTGCAAATTATAACAAATGACATTTGGAACAACTTTTGTTGTATCCTAGTTTTCGATTGAAACAACCATAATAAAAAAGTAAAATCGGTCAAACAAGAAAAGCAATTGCAATTACGAAACATTTAGATCCATGAATTCGTTTGACCTGATAAAACATATTTAACTGTTATAAATAAACCACACGTCGTTAACGTAAGCCATAATTTCCTTTTCTGTGTGATACACAATACTTCCACAATGACACACCCACAACGGCTTAAAACCTTTAAATTAACATGTGTTATAAGTCGTTGTTCGCAGCTTGACATATTTAAGAGGATACTTTGTTATAATTCTAGTTGTCAGTTGCTTTTTAATTTATCAATAAATTGTCTTTGTGGGTATTATTAATTTCTGTCCTTTATTTTGAAAAGATAATAACATTTGTGAGTAATTGTATCTTTGGATGATACTGATACTTGACGAAGCCCTCGGCTCTGTTGTTTTAAAGTAGCACATTCTTCTAAAACCATTGGTATTCATGTGTTGTCACTACGTAATAATTACCATTGTCGCCAACCTAAACGACATTCTTCCTTTGGAGAATGTCACAAGATAATGTAATTGACAAAGAAACGCTGCTCTGTCCAATATCAGAGAATGTCACTTGAATTGACAATTATAAACTTAATGACATTTAAGCAGCATTACTGTCTTAAGAGTGAGCCATAGAGAAAACGTCAAAAGCAATTGCTTTATTACTAATTCGTCTAATGTCTCTCAAGGATTCGTGATATAGAAGTTACTCAACGACTGATGGTTGGTCATCATGTTTATCTTTCTCGAGTAAGTTTATTTTTCGAATAGCGTAAGGACACAAGCTTTACCGAGTGTCTTTCGCGATTTGAAAATTAACTAACGAGAGTTTGGTTAACGTAATAATCAACCGTCACGAGTTTGGGAAACATTTTCTCCCACAACGTTTAGATATTTTATCTAGAAAACCATGTTTTTTCTCTTGGGAATACATTTTTCTTGTTTTGCATAGGGGAAACAATTGCCATAAACGTTGCCGTAACAATGGAAGATGGTGTCGTAAAGCATTGTTCTTGTCGTCAACACTAGAAGATTGTACCCATTTATAGGTAACCCAAAGTGTGTAACCAACTCCTTACAGGTTTGTCCAATAAGTCGGGAGTGAGGAAACAAATAATGATTAGGGAGAGTAACGTTTATAGACCCTATCATTTTGTGTTGTTTCATGTCTTTACAAATATATTAACCTCACGATGATGCTGATGCTTCATGCCTCACATTGACAACCAAACTGATGAATGTGTACACAATAAGGCTATTTATAACTCCGGAACTAGTAGTTAAATCCTGTTTTTGCTTGATTAATTGTGTAATGATATGCATACACCAAAACAAGATATAACCCATTGTGTACCATTGTTCGATGTGACATATTGACTTACATAAATATTGATTTTGTCATTGTATTTGCATAGTGTACATTGTACACCAGATAAAATGAAACAGTAAACAGAGTGACATAAATCCTATAACCGCTTTATCTTTCTCTAGTTCCACTTAATTATTTCCCACTAGGGAATTCATGGGAAATACTCTGTCGTTCCATTTAGCCTGTGATTAGAACTGCCGTATCCGCTTCATGTACGTGTTAGACTATTAATGTAGTTTCCCCTGCCAAAATGGTGTTGTCTACGTCGTCTTCTGTTTGGAGAACATTTGGGAGAGGGGTTTTTATATTGCTCCCATTGCAGCACTTAAGCCTTCCGTCTCTTTTTTCTCTCTCCTGCTTGCTCTTACCTTTCTGTCTCCCTAGGCCCTTCTGGTTAGCTTGTTGTAAGACTGTTGTGACCGGGAAAGGATGTTAAACAATCGTGTCCAGGTTGTACCCTTTCTAAGATTGAACTTTAATGAGGCCTTTGAGTGGCTTCATCATTGTGGACACCACCTTCATTTGACCTTACCTGTTGCAAAGATGCTAACTCTGCAAAAACAAAGATATTCGGTATTTGATGTCCTCCATGTTTATTTTCGCAACGTGTCATAGTAATATATAAAACGTAAATGTTTATTCACATTTTGCTACATCGAGAAATATTAAACAAAATCTTCCTTAATAAAGTGAAGATTAATTTTATGTTTATGAAAATAATTTGGCTACGAAGAAATTTGAAGAAAACCATCATAAAAATGTTTCCATTATTTCGCAACGAATGAAACCATTAATAAATTAAAGAAAACCAAATTGAAATTTTGTAAGAACCATTAAGAGAATAAATGAAAGCTACATGTAACTCGAAATTCTATAACTAGGAAACCATTAATGTTGATCTACGGTGATTTGGCTAATACGTGACAATATGAGTGTAAAGTGTGGTTGTATCGTATCATATCGAAGTTTGCAGGTTAAGTGTTAATAGTATCTGCCAAGTTGTTTATAATCTTATTTCTGTAGTCCAATCGCTTGAGGCCAGACTTTGACTGATCTGAGACTTGTTCTAACTGCACTACGATCCAATCATGATCTCTGCTCCACATGGTTTTTTTTTGTTTTTTGTTTTATTTTTTATTATATTTTCTAAAATGTTATGACATAAACATATATATGTATACATACAATGTACATGGGCGTCTAGAATCGACTTTAAATAATGTACATACTTTTCAAAATATTCGATCACGTATCAGTATTCGTCATACATATATATTAACAAATACGTATAAATTCACATTTTTGATATAAAAAATAAACTTCCGGATATTCTTGTCCGTACTCTATTCTAATTATTATTAAAATCTGATACACATGTTTAGCTGTCTACCTGTTGTGTTACATAACACAAAGCGTATTTAGAGCAGTATTCAAGATACAGGATCAATAATAACACAGCATATAAGCAGATAACTTGTAATGGAAATCAGTATTGTCTGTTATGATATGAATGTCTTCCCTTCGATAATTTACGCAACTTTCTATATTGAAGAAGGCATCGGTTATACTTGTATATATTTAAATATTTCACCTCAGAATAACATATTTGCTACACTTACTGTTACATACTACAATGACATAGTCCATGGTGATTGAAATTCTTAGAGTAGGTATCATCCTCTTTATCAACCTAAATTTTTCAAGGGTATAGAGCGGGTGGATTTATGGATGGCGGAAAACACACGATTAAGTATAACTGTTCTGCTACATTTACCTTATAAGAACGACATGGCTTATTGTACGAGATGATTCATGCCTGCTATATTGGAGCGCTGTGTGGGCTCTGCTGTCTGATGTACGCCAGCTTTCTGTTATATATGCCCATTCTAGGGATAGATAGAGCTGCCTGACGTAAGACTGCTCTGTTGTCTGCGATCCGCTGTCGGTAGCAGACGACATCATTGAAAGCATGGCGTGAACCTAAGCGTTATTCATACGGTAAAAAGAGACGTCATTCAATTTTTGTTCTTTCTTGAAGTAAGATGTCGACTTTTAGCCTAGTCAACTTCAATTCAAGAAAAATGTTTCTATAAGGAGAAAAAAAGCTAGAAAGGAACTCGAGGAATAAGTTTATACAAGTTTGCAGCTTCGAAGATCAGTGGTTCTTGCGGATTGGTCAAGTTCTTTTTGCAAAGTGATATATAATTGGATTGACAGTTATAGTGGACAGATGTTTCGGACCAACACGTGGATAATATAGCATTATATCGTGTCAATACAGGTAAGTAGATGTTATAGATAAGTTTAAAGGACAATTTCAACAGGTAATTACACAATACATAGAGAGAGTAATGTACTTTAAGACTACTCATGGTATTGTTTGCTTTGATCGTTGTTGATTGAGGAAGTGCAATAGGCTTGTGTATATAAAACTATCGGAAACGATATATTATATATTGATAGTTGTGTGTTTTTTACAAATATGTACATCGTCTGAGCTTGATATTAATTAGGTAGTCATCAAACAATGTTCACTTGGTCTTCCAGTTTTTGAAACCCATTTCACCAGGTTTTCGATTCAAGAGGCATATCAGACTGCATCGTACTGGTCTCAATGTGTATTGAACTTACTTTTAAGATTTGGAGATGCATTTTCCTAAAGATTTGGTAGAATAAAATGCCATAAAACTTGATAAAAATATAAATTGCAGTCATCTGATTTTGTATGATATTTCTAAAGTTAGCAGTTCATTTATTTAGTGTCGAACCTATAAATATATGCAATTTAAAAGACTGCCTTTTCGCTAACGAATTATAGCAATACGTAACTTTTTCTGACGTTTGTCTTGTTTTTTTTAATATATTTTTCTAAATTTCCAAGGCCGATGTTTTATCGACATAAATGGTCACGTGATCAAACGAAACATTCGTTATCGTAAAAGTTTATTGGTAGAAAATATTCAATTTGTAAAAGTATACATTAACGTTCTATGATATTTAACCCTTTCACCACTGTAGACCATAATGGACACATCCATATCAATGCATGGTAGAGTCTACTAAAGTTACATAGGGGTGAAAGGGTTAATATTCCGAACGGGTAATTGGTTTTGCTGTCGTAGATATTCAATATGTTGCACACATGTTCATTGTTAAATGTGTTCAAGTGATGCAAATTTCATTCCTGTTTATAGACGTTTGATTTAAAGGAGAATGCATTTACTTTTGATTGATTTTCACCCGATTACATTCTAGTTAAACTGAAACATCAATCGCAATGCTTTTATCTACTAGAATGTCGGTGCATACAATACCCGCGTGTAACTAAATGACATTTAGTTGGATGCAAAGGTTTTAAATTACTCGTTATACTGCTGTGTGATTACCAGATATGCCGTCGTACACAAGTTCGCTTATTTCTCGTAAGATAATTTCCCTCTGTTATTGTTTGCAAAAAGACCACAATTATAACCTAATAAGGCTGTTTAAACAGAACCGTTGCATTTTAGCTGCCATTCAATGCTAACCAACTATGGTTGAGCAGACACGCAAAGGATGCTAGTAAAACTAAACAGATATATGTATTCTTTTGATCGTTTGGAGATAGTTCAAATTGAGTTTGTAAAACAGATTGGCTGGTAATATTATTGGATAGAACTCGTCCTTGAAACTGCAACTCGTGAGGTTATTTTAATGATAACAATCAGACCACTGGGTATTATCAAAGTATTTTCAGAGCTTTAGGACAACTTGACTGGTCAGGCAACATCGTTTAAAAGTTTAGTATCATTTTAAATAGACCTTTTGTCGTTATATAACAGATATCAGAGTTAAAAAAAACTGAGCAACAAGAACAACAAAACATCCATAAACAATACCACGTGCTTAGTGTTAGGATGTGAAAGGATGATTCATGTTCTATGCTTGTATAGTTAAAACAGGGCGTTGTTCTTTAAACCAGATTTTCTGTAAAAAAAGACAGAACGCCAAAAATAATTTCATAATTTCATAATTTAAAATAAAATAATAAAATAAAAACAGCACCAACCGCGATGACAGCATTGGACTCCTACATAGAAACAGGAGACAAATCCAGGTTTTTCGGAATAGCAAATATTTGTCTGTACCCCATGTAGTAAATGTCATGACCTCTGAAGTCAAACTTAGGAACTTTGATACTATCGGTCTAGGACGTAGAACAAATAGAACACGTGCGTATTAAAATGTCCTTTTTGGATATTAACTCTTTCCTTATATTTTGTCTGAAATATCGGTAAGTATGTTTAAAAAATTTCTGGTATTTCTCACTTCAATAGAAAACATCAACATGATATTTTCACTGTCAAAACTGAACTTTCGCATATTTAAACCGATTAAATTACAGAATTCAAAACTAATAGATATAATAACCTATCAGAAAGTTTGGCTTATTTCAAAACAGAAATAAGCAGACTAAAGCTTTTTGTGTTTGATATTATTCGCAAGGTGAACACGCAGGGGTGTTCAAATTTAGCGAGTTTAATATTTATAATCGATCTGGAAATGTGAAACACGTTTATTCATGCAATATTTCTATAGAAAGTAAAACATCGATGTATAAGCTTAAAAATAAAAAGACATTCTTATTTTAAGCATTATGAAATGCAAATGATTCCTTACTGTAAAATGCTTTCTCGTATTTCAATTTTGAAATGGTTCTGATCGTAACTGTTGCGCGGTTGTTTGCTAATCTAACGAATAAAACGAATAGCAGACACGTATTAAATGTCTTTATAATCCTTGTGCTGATTTGTCACGCAAACAATAAATCGCTTTTAGTTTTAATGAACATCGCTTGATTAAAAGGACTTTGTGCAGAAATTAATTACACGAAACTAATATCAACTTCAACTGAAAAAGGATGACCTAGTTTAATTGGATACGTTTTAGTAAACCCTGGTACCAGATACGATTATATCCTGGAGCAATACTAAGACTTCCTGCTTATAGCAATGCCATAAATCTAAAGCTAATAAAAATATGATTACATCATGAACCATCTTCAATGGAATGAATAGGTATAAAGTAATTACAAATTACAAGATGCAATCTCTTTTAGTAGCGACTTTAAAGAAAAACCAATAGCTTAATCATTAATTTAAATTCAGTTGCTACATTTTAATGTTAAATTAACGTCAAAATATAATTAAGACACCGGGTTTGATACAGAATCTAATTGTGGTGGAACATGTTCTTCTCCATGGCTATTTAGAGGGTTTTAATTCATTTTTTATAGTTATTTAAAACTTAAGGAAGATTAGAAAATAAATACTTTTTGAGTTATTATGCATTTAAAATAAAACACACAAAGACAAAATCCGAAAAAGGCTTACCGGGAGGGTTTTGGTTGAGGTTTAACGTCCTCGTGACAGCTATGGTTATATGAGGTCGGCTGACCAGGAACTAACCGTCGAAAAGAATGAGCAAGACAGTAAAAAGAGGACACATATAGATATTAAGTATTGCGATGGGGGCAGCAGGCTGATACCTTTTGGTTTTAATGTCTCCTTAGCAACAGAGCACATAATAAAACCCACGATTCCGCTGGGTGGCAACATGTGTGTCCTCTTACGAGAAGCTGCAGTAGGGTACAGTAGCAAATCATGTGCATATGTGGCACCCGTAATATCCTGGAACTTAGGTACATTGTAGGTCACAAACGATCTAAGAACATGTCTTAAGTCATGTAACCTCTTAAAAGTAGAAATCTGGCCAGGATGACGACCCCAAAAATGTATACTGAGTCAGTCTACATTGAACATTTTTTGGTCGTCATCCTGGCAGATATCTCAAGGGTAACACAAATCTTCTTTCGAGAAAAATTCTGCTACTTATAACTGACTCTAGACTAGAACTTCAGCATGTATACTCTATACGCTGGGGAGTCTGGAATATTACTGTTGGTGAAACGAAATTCACCGACCCTGAAATTAAAGTCGACACTTTTACGATGGGGTTTAGAAATATGTTGACCTTTATTGTTATGCTGTAGATAAATGTCATTGTTCGATAGTGACGAGACTCGTTATTGTCACGACGTAGAAATGTCATTTTGTTTGGAAGTGAATTGGCCATTATTGCCATGTTGTAGGATAATGTCATAGATTTTGGAATGAGTTTGGCCATTATTGCCATACTGTAGGATAACGTTATATATTTTGGTAGTGAGTTGGCCATTATTGCCATACTGTAGGATAGATATTGTTTTAAATTGTGGAAGTGAGTTTGGCCATTATTGCCATACTGTAGGATAATGTTATAGATTTTGGAAGTTAGTAGGCCATTATTGCCATACTGTAGGATAGATAATGTTATAAATTGTGGAAGGGAGTTTGGCCATTATTGCCATACTGTAGGATAATGTTACAGATTTTGGAAGTTTAGGCCATTATTGTCATGCGGTATGTAAATGTCATAGAGTTTGGTTGTAAGGTGATCGGCATTGTCATAATACTGTCGGTAAATGTCATAGAGTTTGGTTGTGAGGTTACCATTATTGTCATACAGTAGAAAAATGTTATAAAATTTGTTAATGAGATGACCAGTATGGTTTTGCTGTAGGTAAAGGTCATGGAGTTTGTTAATGATATGACCAGTATGGTTTTGCTGTAGGTAAATGTCATGGAGTTTGTTAATGATATGACCAGTATGGTTTTGCTGTAGGTAAATGTCATGCAGTTTGTTAATGATATGACCAGTATGGTTTTGCTGTAGGTAAATGTCATGCAGTTTCGTAGTGAGGTGGTCGATATTGAACAGATGTTCCTAAGGGTGAAGATCGTTTTGCTGGATTTTGTCTAGATATTCTCAAAAAGGACTAAATACATATATATATACCCTTGTTTTTGTGTTGTTAAATTTTGCATCTAAGGTATTTAGAAAATTGCACCCAGGAATTGTAAATGCACATATCAACTATATAAGTTTATTATAACCATTGCTATAACTGTCAGAACGACTATTCCAAAACAATTTTATATTGCCATGCATCGTACAGAATTGTAGTTGTTTGAAAAAAATTAGATTGAAATTGAAATAATAATAAAAACAAACTAAGAAAGCTATAGGGGTAGCACTTTGGACCTTGACATTAATATGTCTACTTTTTACCAATGTTGCTACAGTACTTGTACATACAGGAGGCACGGTAGTCTAGTGGTATGACGCCCGGCTCCTTACCGAAGGGTTGCGGGTTCGAGTCATGGCACGGCACTGTGTTGAATCTTTGAGCAAGATATTTTACCCCGCTTGTTCCAGTCAACTCAGCTGTAAATGAGTACGTGGTTGGGCAGTGCTAGAATTGTTGAATGCCAGCTGTGAGCGCCGAAATGGCAGTACCGGCTGTATGCTCCCCAGGGAGTCAAGAAAGATATTGGCTGGTTGCTAAGGTAAAATAACCACGAATAATAAATTGTGAACCGCTTTGAGAGGACATACGAACTAGGTTGTAATAAGGCGGTATATGTATTTATTATCATTATTACACAGATATAGGAATTTTACAAAGACAAAATAAAAATGAGTGTCCAATTTATGGGCCACAAAGCGCATGAAAAACATGACAGGGGAGGTAAATCTAAGCCATCAAAAATTGTTTTGGTTGGTTCATCTACTTTATAGAAAGGAGGCCATTCCAAATTAAAAAATGCTCGGAATGGAACTCTTCCTCGCGATTATAACTGATGCAGTGGAACCTTAACCTTAAACGATAAACAACCAAGGGAAGAAATTCCTTTTGTTTACTTTATTTTCTATATGCAAAGAGAAAACCGCCAAGTCTAAACATCTTTATAAAGTGGAACACTCCCAAGCGACATTTGACTTGAATATCTTAAATTTTCTAAACTAACGTGTATTTTGTATGTACACTCCGATATTTCTAGATTTAACAAGTACTTTTCCTTCTTCACTCATCAAATTTAATTGCGTTTTATTCGGACTTGATGAGATTAAGTTGAAGACAGCTCATTAAAAAATAATTGCATAAGCGTTCATTAATCTGAAAACTCAGACATCAAGTGTCAAGATGTTCTATAACAAATCGGTGTTTATTCCAGCGAATTGAATTGAAAACCCCGAAATACAACCGGTGTGTCACGTCTTTATTCTGGTAAAACAATTAAGTCAAGTTTGTGGTTTGTAATTAAACTAGGGAGATTCATGCAGGCAAGTAAAATGTACTTTTAAGTGCCTTACCAGTACGAATCTTGGATTTGATTCGAAAACACTGCTTCGTTTATGGCGCTAGGTGAAGCACGTGATATGGAGAAAAATACGACACCGTTAACACATGACACCCTACAGAATATGTTTTATGGAAATTGAAACGAAAAAAGAAAGTGTAATAGAATCAACAATAAATATCTCCATATGTTTCAATGTAGTTAATATTGTATTGTTTAGTTTGTTTGTTTGAATGTTTGATTGTTTGTAGATTTATGCCCTTGCAATTGGCTAAGGCAATATGACAGGTTTGAATTCAAGGGGTGTAACGTCCTTTTAACAGCTGAGGTCATCTAAGGACGTGTCTCCCAGTTTGTAATGTATGCGTGCATGTGTTTGTGTGTTCGAGGCGGTATGTTGGTGTATTTGCCTCTATGTGATAACGCGGATCTGATGCCAACTTAATATTTCTATCTCACTGAAATACCAAGCTGATGCAATTCACCCGGTCACATAATACTGGCAAGGGATAAAACAGTTGTTTAGATTACCCAGAAAGTGCTGATCGTTAAGTCATGTAAAGACGGCGACGGCATCAAAAGAGGATGCAGGCCACCCACAGAGCACTTAAAACTTCCGTCGCACTCACATGTTACAACGTGGACACGTTAGCATGACACAATGACAAAGTTATGTATACATACGACAGGCTAGCCACCCATTCAAATCTGAACGTCAAGCAGCTATCTGTAAGTACCAATTTTCAGGACATTGGTTGTCTGTCGACTGTACCAATTACGTTCTTCGCTAGGGCGGACGTTTAACACTCAAACCAAACACGAGGATGCCCAAGGAAGCTGTAATGGGGGGAGGGGGGTTGCAGTTAGAAAGAGGCGAAAGGATATACGAAGATCCCAAATGTTGAAAGATGACAGTCGAGTCTGACGAATAATGCAATGAGTTACAACATGTTAATTTTGTTTCTAAATCACGGATCAACAGCGATAGTTTATTCTGCAGAACAGGTGCGAAAGTACATTTTTTAAATATATTTGAGGTAATAAATTAATATCAAATATATAGAACACAGAAAATTTATATTTTGAGTTTTTTTCTTTCTTTTTGTTATTCAAGTGTTTTAGACTTTTTTATATTTAAGCATCAATAATATCATAAATTTTACCTTTGTCAAATATCGCGTATAATAACAAATACAATATATTTCGAATTTCAAAACGTTATATCAATATTTAGGTATTGTTAGGTGACCTAGATCATTGTATATTGCTCCCTGCACACAAATATGGCCTTGTTCATACACACTGGGTATAATTTATCCGCATTTATATTCCGAATCGAGCATTCTATGATACGCCATTAATGGGGAAGACTTGTAATGTCGTTATGTTGCTACATGTCCTTAATCCAATATCCTGTGTCCCTGCTATCATGTTATGAATCTAGCATCCTTTGGCCTTGCTTCACAAATCCATTAAAAGAAGTATTGGCTAAACCCAACTAACAACGTATATCCTGTATTTATCTGAAACAGGTTCACGTCTATGAGTCAATTTAAGCATTTGTTCGACAATGCAGTCAATGGATGCCTGCCTATTGACTTTTACCTTCATCAAACATATAATAAATTCAGTACATCAAAGAAAGGATTTTCTAACATAGTTTGTTACACTTGTGGTTGGCTTTAAAGACTGATCGCTAATCAAATGCCAGCAAACCTACTCTGTCATTATAAAGCAATGGAATAGGAAACTACATTTTTTTTTTTATAAAAGATGAAGCAAAATTAAATATGATAGAAGGAAGAACAGAACAAACATGTTCGTTAGGGAGCTGATGCACTTGTTTGTTTGTTATTTAGGTTATCCATGGCAACCCTTACGTATGTATAACAACAAAGAGTTATACAAATATCAAACTCTATAGAATTAATTTCGACATGGAGTATACGTCAAGTACCTACTGGAAAAAGGTTAATATGGAGTATACGTCAAGTACCTACAGGGAAAAGGTCAATATGGAGTATACGTCAAGTACCTACAGGGAAAAGGT
>JAUMHH010153882.1:0-15682 GCA_032359455.1 Chlamys rubida | reverse complement strand
GTTGGTTACACAGAGATGGACTATGGCGTTGGTTACACAGACATGGACTATGGCGTTGGTTACACAGACATGGACTATGGCGTTGGCTCGACTTCTGTTGGTGCAGTTAACACGTGAAAACGTATTATTTACTCATTTGTCACGGTTTATTTTTTGTTTTAAAGAACCCGAAAGAGCCCTTTAAACAGTAGGAAATATATTTTTATTTTCTGACCAAATACTCCAATACATATGTATACATGTAACTGGTACAATTTTTATTTTTATACCGGCATTAAAACAATAGCATAACTAAGATATGTGACATGTTAGCAAGGTCGAATAATAAAAAAATAAGACATTTTTGAGATTATTTTCAGATATCATTGTGCAGATACAATTGATATGCAAAGACCTTTGTACACGATTGTAATACTGAGTGCAACGATCAACAAGAGCATACCGAAGCGTCGACAAATTCAAAACTCGAACACAAACTCGAGAAACTAGGGCAAAATGTGAACAAAGGACAGATTTACAGGGAAAACTTTGAAAAAGTACGAGCAGAAAAAAAGACCATGTGTTCCGGAAGGGTAAGCGTCTTTTGCTTCATCGACGACACACGCCATGCAAATCGAGATCAAGTTCACACAATGTGACATCCTTACATTGAGAACTTGGATAGTTACACAAAAACGACCAGGCTCAGCACTGAGCGTAATCAAACCTTCATACACTTGTATCACACAAAATAATAGCATATTTCCCTATTAGATCAGGATGGCGACCATACAATTTGTCATAAGTTTTCACCAGCCTGCATCTTTGAAAACCTTGTGCTATAACAAAAAAAAGTTTGCCCGTTAGCAGTCGATGCTGCTGACAAAATTCTACAACTCGCTTCAAATATGCCCTAGTGATTAACACATATACTTTACACTTTATAAAAACAAAATGGTAACTGTTGATTAAAACGTCATTCGGAAATGAGATAACAAATTATCTGTGAGCCAGATGACAAACAGTAATTTCATCAAATAAGTTTCGTTTGAAGTTATGATATGTCAGATGAAAGTCTTCAGGATGTAATGCTATGTAATGTAACGGGGTGTGTTAAATCTTTAACGGGCTATTTTAAACAAGGATGAGGCGATTAAAAAATAATAGACTAATGAGTACCAGATGGGAATGATTCTATGAAAAAACAACATTGCACTGCTGTACGTATAATACTTAATGATGCTATTTACAATCAAGAGCCATCTAAGGGTTGCTGTAGTGTACTATTTGAGGTTGTTCGTTTCTTATTATTGAATTCCACGTGCACTTTAATGGCGGTACGTTAATTGTATGTCAATCTTAGATGTATCCCCATCCAACATCTGCATATGCGTGCAATTAAAATTAATGTACCGTGTGCATAGTGAACTGTTAATTTGCTCAGTTCTTACCAAATGCATTTTATCTCCCAGGGCAATGCCGATTGTTTAAAAGAGCTGGCTTTGAAATACTAGTGATGTGAGCAGAAACGACCATCACAAGGAGAGTGGAAAGAAGTTCACATGCTTCACATGCGCCACTCAATCAAATTATATTTCTATGGTAAAGAAGTTTTGAAATTTATTGCTCATAGACGCCGTTTATCATGATATTATCTAGCTAACTAGCCAAGAAGTATATGCACCGACGGTACATTACTCGTTGCGTTTGACTATTGCTGTACGTTGTTCAAATGTTGTTGCCGCAAATTAAGGGAACTATTCTTACAAGCATTCACCAATTACCATGTTTGTTGTTGAGGGTCAAAGGACATATGCACTTCATATTGAATAAATCTAACTAGTGTGTGTTGAGTCTGCGAGAGAGGTGAGCATCGATGATTTCATTATATCATCAAGTCTATGTTGTGTTACAATGTATTTGAGTTTCATAGTCAAACCTATCAGGGTCTACATTACGTGTATGACATATATACACATTCTCTGTTCGTTTGCTCTACATAGATATTGACTCTATGTTAAAAGTTTGTCTAGATGACCCTACGTCGTCACCCCATTCTGGAAACTCTATATATCATGTAAAGGACGGCATTCAAAATCAAACGTCAGAGTTAATTTTCATTCAACTTTGTTTTTTCATATTATCCTCTCTTATGACCTATATGCGGTACCGCTATAGCTGTATATTTGTAGGAAGATATCTCTCACTTGGGTTTAATGTTTAAATCATTGTCATTCCAATACAGTTGCGGAATATTTCATAGCACCGCTGGCCTGGATGCCTCAAAACAAGGTTCATCCGTCTGAAACGCAACAGAATGGTATACGACGAAGTCGGTTTGGTTATTATCTACACCGTTATTACTGCCCTTATTATCCTTATAACTGTGATGCAGTTGGGCTGATAATTGTCGTAAAAAGATTTCACTCCAACTCTCGCGATGTGTGGCAGTCCATATTGGGAGTATTAACCTAAGTACACATAGTAATAAAACAGTTTGGATCATGTGATACGTGACGTGTTGTCTCTCAGACGTTTCACTCCTCCTGGGAACGAGGCTGTATCTGCAGAACGCTGAATTTTGTCAATCCTGGCATGAATATCAGTAACCTCGTAGGACAATAGCTTGCATTAATGTGTTGATGTTGTCGTGTATGTAAGTTTTTGATTTATTTCAAACCACATTTATCAGGATAAAACGTTCTGAATATTGTCGATAATGATACAATAAAGTAATTTGGTGTTCACTGCGGAGGAATAGAGAGCGAGATCGATAGGATTATTTGATTGTATGTAATCTCCTGATGTGATTACCCCGTGGCCATGGAATAATTTTGTTTTTGTAACTTATTTCTTAAAATTTTCTTTAACCTCTGTCAATATAATATTTTTTTGTTTCCAATTCAATCCGGAAGTGTTACCCCCGAACTTCTGATCCACTTAGTCGTCTGTAGCAGCAAGGTTTGATCTTGTTAGCCACTGAAGCTCTACAACTGATCCGAATTACATAAGCCTCAAGCGCCGGCGGACACAAGCGAGATAAATTGGCGTCTATCTTGAACCAATAATTTGATTGATAATGTCCCTTCAAATGCGCAGCATCCATGAAGTTTAATTACGTCGCATCCTCCTGGCATCTGTTCCTGTTTGATGAGGATCCGACCCAGCACCGCCGTCCCGGGGCTATCTGAATCGGGATTTACTAAACGTTAGTACGAAAAATCACACTACAAATTAAGGCACAAGTCGCCGACTTTGTTCGGCTTCTATCTGTTTCGAGTTCTATATAATTTAAAACAATGAACCAAAAACATGCTTATTGAACATATCTTATTACAAACATAGATAAGATCAAAACAATGCTACTACTACATTTTATTAACATTGATTACCACAACAAGCAATGTTGTTTGTAGGTTGGCCATGAACCTGTCCTCTCATAATGACAAATCTATTTAGCCAAAAACATTCGAACATTTCTTGAACGGCAATAATGGATTAGATTTGCAAAAGGCCTTGATTTGACATTTTGCACATGCCCTGAGCACGTGCTATCAGGGCGAGTGGCGTTAACCATGCGAAATCACATTCGATTGTGTGAAGTTAAAACGAAATAACGCAAGATAATAAATGTAACGCTTATGGGTTATAACGATGATCCAAAAATGGGGATACACAGAAATCCACGCAACGACACCATACTAGAAACCTTACGAGTCAGAATATAAAGGAAACGTCTTCATTACTGTTGTATGGAAAACACATTCAGACTTGAACGTCCGAATTTTGTCCGAAAACATAAGTTTTAGAATTAACAAACAGACGGCACTGAAGAAATAAATGCTTTCAAGCAATTATTGTCAGGTGAGATGGAAAACATGAATTCGTTTAAAATCAAAACATGTTTTGCATACCTAAGTGATTTGAAACACGGTAAAATGGGTAACACGTTTACACCAGACAGATATATTGACGGTGGATGAATAACCAACGTGATGACAGTCCAGATAGAAAGCAACGGACGACTCCAAGATGGATACCATATAGACGTGAATAGTATAAATATTGGCATGTCTGTTACTTAATACCTAAATACTTAAATTGCCAACTGAAAAAGAAAAATAAGAAAATAATATTTATTTTCAGTTTCTATATTAAAGTGTTGAAAACAACACATGAGGAGACTTTGAAACAAACGAAAAGACAACAACAGCAACAGAGAAGTCATGGACATAACTAGAGAAAACACCCGGGTGGACATTAAAACAAAAGAAAAAACAACGACAGCAACAGAGAAGACATTAACATAAACAGAAAAACAGCGCGTAAGGAGATTCTAAAACAAACGAGAAACAACACCAGCAACAGAGAAGCCCCAGAGCAAATGGAAGGCATCATACATCCCCCTTTCCGAAAATTGAGCTTAGGAATAGTAAACGGTGTTTCATGCATCAACTGTCATCTGTCCTGTGTCTACAATCAACCTGGGAAAGTGTGTTAGTATAATATATAAATGACTCCTAATGTAAAAATGTCGTATCCTAAAGCGACAGAACATTCTCTCTTTACATTTAGTTGTCAATGTTTGCGAATCAAGCTTGATAGACAAATTAGTCAATAGAATTATTAAATCATTTTATATCATTTTATGAGGTACTGAAACATATATCTATTAAATCAAACGTTCAAACAAAACGATTCAACGTTAAAAGTGTTCGTGGTTATACGTGAGTTTATGTTAGTAAAGTAGAAAAAAATCAGAAAACGAAGGGATGTTGGCTACATAAAATTGCAGTTACTATAATAAAATATTGATAAATGTGATGCAAATATAAAATACAAAAAAGTAGATAATACACGGGATGATGAAAACAGCACCTGGTCACAGGTACATGTACCTCAAATATTATCACAGAAAATGGAGACAATGGAGACCAGATCATATCACAATGTAGACAGTAGGTTAATGTTGGCCTCCTCTGTGTCCCAGTTGGAGAGTAAGTTAGACGTCAGAAAACATGATAATACACTTTGTTTATTATACGTGTGAGCATTACATCTATCTTTTGTCTGCAAAACAAGCGAGGATGACATTGAAATTATGGCGTCGAGCCATTGACGATATTTCTTATATTTCCTAAACCATAATCAATGTTATTGTAATAGCTCACTAACACGTGCGAGTACTCGTCAGGTCGCGCACGGAATGAATTTGGGTGAAATATAATGACGGGGGTTTTGTAGGGAAGCAGCATCAAAGAGATGAAAACGACTATTTACATTGACTTAAGTAATGAGTATTTCCGCTATAGCACTAGACCAAGGAGCTTCCAGTGTCCTTGACTGGGAAGTGATCGTAATGTTCACGAAAACTCTACTTTATGTGATGACTGTAAGTATGGTGGTATGTGTCTTGAGCATTTGTGGAAGCAGTGCCCAGCAATGACAAGTGTGCACGTGTCAGTCCGACAACACTATCACCCGTGTATCTCGTTATGCACGCGTTGTTGTAGGAACATTGAGGACCAATAGTTCACGCGCACAGGTTGTTGCAGCAGCATAAACAAAATCGTTGCTAGATTTTCTTTGCTCAAATAACTGATCTTAGTGGCGCAAATATAACTTTTTTAATATTTTTAATTTTACAAAAGGATCTATTGTAACCATGTATTAGGAATGAACAATTTTACATACGACCTAATGATAATATGTTTTTTAATTGCGTTCTAAACTACTTTCGTAGACAATGAAACCTATTGATCCTCGGCCAAAACAGTTGGCAGGAAAAGGGTTATGCAAATACGAATAAGGCAGAATATCAATATTTTTCAGGAGTGCAAAAAATGTCAGTATATTCTGCAAAACTGGTAATCGATGAGAAACTTTGAACATTTCTTTCATTTTCTAATAAAGACAAAACTATCTCGTATCTTTCGGAGGATTACTATAGAAGTGCTATTTTGACGCTGTTATCAAATCACTTCACGTTGACAAAAACGCTGCTCACCATTCCTACTCAAAGCAAACGCTATCGTCTTTTGCATCTCAGATTTTAACGAGATGTGAATAGAACTTTATTATAGTCTTGTTATATTTCACTCAGCAGAAAATGACATTTTTGAGACGATTTCCATAATTTTGTATCTCGCGTCTAAAATGTAATAAATAAAGTTGCAGTGTTACCTCAAATAATTATATGAACGTTAACATTAAGAATATGTTATTTCACTTCCAAAATGATCAATCTTAACCAAACAGAATTTGATCATCATTTATTAAAACATATCGAATTCAGATTTTGTTAATAATTTAGGATTAACTTGAACATATTTTTTATGTTATGGAGATATAACACAAAAAACTGAGTGTACTCTAAATAAAATGCGAAGCGGTTTATGATTAGAGTACACTCCGGTTTTTTGCTATACAATCAGCCAATCAAAAGCGACGTTACAAACGGAGACGTCATTTTTTACGTTATTGGCTTATAACATAATTTTTAAAGCCAATTAAAACGCTTGTTACAAGCAAGATTAAATTATAATGTGTTAAATCAATTAAACTGACATTAATTAAATGTATCCAATCATGAGAAATATGAATAATCCTGTCCCATAATGCATTTAGTTGTTTAAGTGTAAGCACCTTGTTGCCTAACGGAAACGAGCCAGGTATACTACCATTTGCCCTTGTGTTTCTACAATGTCTGATACATGATAAGTATTAGAATTAAACTATTGAAGATAGACAATATCCGTTATTATAGTACGATGAAATATAAACAGACATTGATTGTAAAGAAAATACCATACACACGTCAGATAAATAACGAATGATACTAAATATTTTACCACACAACAGAGAGATTCAGTCTCGTATCAATAACAAGCGTTAACGAAATATAGAAAATATGGAACAACCAGGGACACACACATGTAGACAACGTAACAAAGACATGTCTGACAGGTACTTGTTCGTGCAACTCATCTGTCTAAACCCAAACACAAATAACTCGGGAAGTATTACTTGGGTTCTACCGAAAACATTATTATTATGGAAATTGAGCATGAATTGTCTACTCCAACGTGTCACTTCTCATCTGAACGATACTAATGGTCCGCTTTAGGTTAAGCTTGTTAGGTATGTCTGTAGATGTATATGTCTATATGAAAGTAAAAAGGTACTTTAAGTGACGATTTCATTTGAAAAGAGTGCCATTGTAATGTATTCTGATATAACTAATACATGGTAAAATATCAAATTAATTGCAATGATAAACATAAAAATACGGGGAGGAATCCCAGTGTGTATATTTGGTAAACTGTGTCAAATTTTATGTAATAATTCAAAATGTATTACATGTAGATCTGCATTTACCTTCTAAGAAGTTTCATAGTAACTGTTCGATAATAAAAACAGAATAGAAAATACATTTCCATTTTCTATTTGAAACGTTGATATTTCTGTAACGAAAAAGTCACGTGACAGAGATGCGAAGCCAGATTTGTGGCCTGACAAGTGCCCGAGCAATCAATTAACGATACACGTTGCTTTGGATGTCCCCACGGAGATATCGTATTCGGTAATTAAAGTAACTTAAACCAGATATTACCACACTTATCACCGTGTCTATGTAACTGTGTTCCATGTTACTTTCGTCTAAGTCAATCCCGATCCAGATCCTGTTACTGTGTACGGTCTCGGATTTATATACATAGACAAGGAACAACGTATTTTCTACAAAGCAGAATCTATTTCTATGCAATTACTTTTAAATTGATACAAATAGGAAGTGTTAATGGCCAGCTCCAACAGAGACGTGTAAAATGGATTTAACATAGACAGTGAAGCCATTATACTACTCCAATTTGTATATATATATATAGACAGTCGTGTATCAATGTATTCCTTTGTTATTCATCAGTGTGTCCATTGACTTGAATTAACTCACGTTCGTATCTGTATATTGAGTACTCTTCAATCGTCAATGACAACTGCGGTGTCGATGAAATATTTTGAAAACTCTTGAATTGTTAGTAAAAGGATACGTAGCTTTAGAACACTTCATATCTCATAAGATAACTTCCTTTCTTCAGATTAACCGATATAAATATATAGGAACTTTCTTTATCTTACAATACATTTAGTTATTCGTGCGTAATTTGTTACATGTATATTGAAACTAAATAAGAAATAAATAAAATATTTTACCAACAATAATTTTCATCGAGAACGGAAACACGAACTAATAGGTAATTGAATAAGCACTTGGTAACATCTAATTTTATAATTTTTACTTTATGAAATATAAACTGTATAGTGTGAATAATATCCGGCTATGATACCTTTAATTTTAACTGTTAACAATGAATAATATGCCTCTGTGGTATCAACACATTCTTACGTTGGGTTTCGGCGGTGGGAAATAACATACACACAGCGCGAAGAAATGTGAAGATATTTCATATTATATGCGGGTTAACAGTTTTTTCTCAAAATGTTATAAAATGGCCTTTATTTAACCATCACGCAGATCGATGCTTCATGTTGTAAATGATAATCTAGGAATACGTGTTATCTTGGTATATGATGTTAGCAATTTCCAGCGTGTCTCCAGTTACTTGAACCATCCCTAATTCTCAATTCATATAATATGTATTGTATGAGTTTCATATTCTTTTGAGTTGGAGATGCTCGTCAAAATTAGATAGTACATATCATAAAATATGTATATGTATAAATAAACGCACGTATTTAGCTGAAACAGATGTTCCCTTTTCATAAAACGTGTTGCATCCACGTACATATTCATATGCATTTATAATAGTTTTGTTTTGATGTATCCTTAGTTGCAGTTCGCTTTTTTTTTCTATATTGATGATGCGGTACTTTTTCAATTTTACATTATTGAACATAGTATTTACACGGCGTCACGCCAGGTTTGTAGACTACCCACGTTGTATTGCCATGTCATTTTGACGGAGGTGAGTAACGGTAGCTTATATCCTGTCATTGTGACAGAGGTGAATACTGGTGTCATTGTGACGGAGGTGAATACTGGTGTCATTTTGACGGAGGTGAGTAACGGTAGCTTATATCTTGTCATTGTGACGGAGGTGAATACTGGTAGCTTATATCTTGTCATTGTGACGGAGGTGAATACTGGTAGCTTATATCTCGTCATTGTGACGGAGGTGAATACTGGTAGCTTATATCCTGTCATCGTGACGGAGGTGAATACTGGTAGCTTATATCTTGGTTGACAACATTTTTACTGTAGCATGGAGCTTTCTTTTCTGTTTGATTTCTCATTTCAACTTTAAATTCCTGTTTCATTGTAAGCTCCAGAGCTTGAAATAAAATAAACGACAGACGTACCCCCTCTTCATTTCCGAATCTTGACATTGACCTACAGTATGACAATGCCAATCCCTTAAGTACAAAACTCCATATAAAACATAACTATTTCAAATTTACGAGATATAAGTTTCCTTTTCTCAGTGGAAACATTTCAGCATCCACTGCTTACAGGGTTTACCTTAGTTATTCAAGGTTGTATGACCTGTCCTCGTCCACGCACCAAGGGGATTATGGTTAGGGATCCAATAAACTGATAAGCCGGGGTTTTCCATCTAAACTGCTTCTATCGATGTTGAAGACATTTTTTTGGTCGTCCTCGTGACCTGATTTCCGACTTTGATACCTATGTGCCATGACTTCGGACTTGTTCACTATCCTCTAGATCATGGTGACCCACATAATTGTAGTTCCTGAATTTGACGAGGGACATTAGTTCCTTTTGAACTGACTTTTATCTAGTTTACGTAGTAATGTACAGGCCTGTTGACAGATAGTGGTCAATGACGTCACAAGGTTTATTGTGATATAGTGTAGTTATATCTCATGTGATGTATTGATGGGCCTCTCCAAGTGACATAATTGAATTTCGAAAAACACACCAAAATTTGTTCAATTAAAAAAAATATTCCAATTATACAGTATGAAGATGCTCGGTTGTATTATTTTCTATTTTCGGCTTTAATCTTTTATTGACTTTTACGAGTCACGAATAAAGAAAATGACCATATGGTGCAGTAAAATGCTCATTGTAAAGCATTTTGTATCGAGTACCGGGTACATGTGCAAGTGTTAGATATTTTCTGTTAAAAATTGTTCAATGTTCACCTTGTGAATCACATGTCTCGTAAAAGATGCTTTCATTTGTTCGCAATTAATGATATTAAATTTGTATGACTATTAATGTGTATTCTTTGAAAAAAAGACAGATATCAATATTCAGATAAATATCGGTATTATATCAATTCACTTTTCCATTTTTCAGTGGTCCTTTTAGCGTAATGTGATTACAGTGTATCTCTTCTGCTTTGACATTAATCTTACTTTCATATGAATCATAGGTAGATTTATAGATGAAAGTAAAATCATGGAATTGAAATGAGCTTTTATTTTTAACATTTAATGATTGTGCGAAGCATATCTTACTGGTCGATCAAACCATTCATTCTAAACCGTATTACAGTGTCTACATAAAAGGTATCAAATTATACAAAAATAACTCTTTGTTTCAAATTGTATATATTTCGATTTCCCAAAAGAATTGTATTTCATCCTGTGCTTTTATTCAGTTGTTTTGTTTGGCCTTCAAGTATTTTCCCCCATGATTCAATGATCTGCTGATTTAGAGGTACAGTAGGTATCTAACATAGATGGGGAGAACATTAGAGTTACATTCTGTTTACAATAAATGTGATAACGCTATTTCTGAATTATTTGAATCTATTACCTTGATATAAAAAAGAACCTTGCTTAGTTTACTTCCGTTTGATGTAAGAGAGTATAGATTAAAATGTACCACTGAGCCAGTACCCATATAAACAATGCAGGTTACAGCACATTGCCTTATAACGAGTAAGTTTGGTGATATATCATTTGTGGCAGAGGAAGAGATGCAACATTTTACTGTTCTGAAAACACGTAATTTGTAGATACCTGCATCATCTTTCCATTTCATATACATTGAGATATGCTAATGGTGTTTGCCCTTGAACAAAACTTTGGTAACTTTTGAGTCTCGTTTACCTTACCGATTTTAAACTATACTCCACCAACACTTAGCCATCTGCTTTTCTGCGTTAGCTGCATATCCTCATGGTTTGCCTTCCATAAGCTATTGTAGTCACCTCACTACTGAGTACCTTATTAAAAACATAATTTTAATTTCATTATCCTATTTTCCCCGCCTTTTATTAATAACTAACTAGCCCCCATGGACATGGTGTATGGATATATATAACCAAGGAGGCTTCTATGTTAAAGACACTTGGCGGTCATAGTCATCACAGTGTACCTAATTATTTTGAAAACTAACTGAGAATTCACTTTAGTCTCTAATATATAAGAGAATAATAACGAAACTACATTTTGTTTTAATTTAGCGAACCTGTCCAACAGGAGTTTATATTTGGCATATTTACATCTTGTAATATTGGTCTACAAATAGATAACCTTATCTTGTTTCTCATTAAACAGGACATATTTAAAATATCTAACCTAAACATGATCAATATAAAGATAATGCAGAAATACAAGCCAAAGTGGAAAAATGGCTTCTCCAGTGAGATTCAGATTCATTCCCATTCATAAGACTGAAGAGATATGAACGCTTTTAATTATCTTCTAAGGCTTTATGTCTACTAATTGCAGCCCCCGCCGCGATTCCTGGTGCTTCCTTTTTTGAATTTAAATACTGATGATAAAATAGGGAAAATATACCACATCGTCGATACACAAGAGCACGATCTAAATTAAAAGTCAATACAAAAGAGTTGTTTGTTTTGTACTCTTTTACTTCCCTCGAAAATGTAAGTAATGTAGAATCAAACAACACTTTAAAATAGACGTTCACAAAAGGGAATATAAAGGCTTAAACTTAACAGCTAAACTGTGTAAAAGATATCAAAAGCATTTATGGCGTATTACACGATATATATTTAGTTTAATGTCCATATGAATGCAAACGAGAAATGACACAGAAACTGTAATACAATGGAAACTTAGGAGATACAAAAATCAACGAAAAACATCACAAACCCCATAAGAACCCGAGGGCGTATCCATATATAATAGAAGGGTCAGCTTTTCCTGCCCCATTAATGACAAAAACTGAAATTACATGAAATGATGATAACCTATAATTACGTCAGCATAGATTGACGTTTCGTGTAAAAACCCAGATACAATGTAGGTAGAGTTCTGTAGAATCATTTATTTTCGTGGCGTTAAAATTTCGTAGTTTTCATATTCTAGCCTGTTTCTAGGACATTATATTTTGATGATTTCTGATTTCCCCCTATCTATAACATACCAAAATTATGTTTTCGTGGTGATTTAATTTCGTGGATTTTTGTTATCAACGAAATTTAATGTCCCACGAAAATTTATGATTTTACAGTTTTGGCCAATGGGACACACATATTAATCAAAACATCCTGATACTCTGAACAGACACTAGAATAAAGAACTAACTGTGTAGTGTTAACATCATCACAAGGGGCAGCTTCAATGTTACAAAAACGCACAAAGCATCGCCAATAGTCACAAAATAACGATTTCTCTTCTTTCATTGTTTGGGGCTATTGTGTTTGTTTGTATGTTATTGCTTATAGTTTTAATTAAAAACAAATTATGTTTTGTATATGATTTTCTAGTTTCATGTAATGCTTTATTATAAAAACACACTGGTAACATTAAAGAAGAAATAAGGAACCATCGCAAATAACTTCCGAGATTAATTTGTTTGATTTATAAAGTTTGCATCATTGTGTGTTGAATACGGTCACCTGTGTATGTGTAACATTCATCTTTCAGACGTATGTTAGCTACGTGTTCTGTCAATCGAATCAGATAGTCAATCAACTGTACAACTGTACTATCCATGAGACAATTGTGTATCTTAGCACGTCATACAAGCCTTTACATTTACAGCACAATCATGTCGTAACCCATTTCCGTCGGTTGTTTTCTCTCTTTAACACCATGAATACTATATAATGTAGTCTTATTCCTCCCCGAGTCGTTAACATTTTCACTGATAGTTTTATCACTTGATTGCCTTTCATTTATGTGACAGTTTCAACTTTAATAGTTGTCAAACATATCGTTAATCTAAATACTTCCTAGCTTTCGTACACTGTACCTTTATTGACTGTATTTCATTCATTTATTTACCTCTGTGTAGACAGTTGATGGATCATTAAGACCGTCTCAGCATGAATCCATCCCAATCCGAGTTAACGAATTGCGCAAAATTATATAAAATACAAATACATGTCACAACATGGTTTTTTTCTATTTGTATACCCCAAGTTTTCCTTGTGGTACATTCGTTATTATTTAAATCCAACTGTCTCCATTTTTACATTAGACAATAGACATTATAAGTAGTATATGCTCCGATTTCACCAAACCGCATTACATGCAAAATGATACCGTCTATCATCGAATAGACTTCAACACTTTAAAATCCATTTCTATAAAGCTCACAGCCTCCCACAACACTTACGCATACAAGTGTACACTACACGCATGCATCTTGCACTCAGGGGAGGCCGTCCTTAAATGACCATAGCTGTTGTTGATAGGACGGTAAATAACACTAAACCAAACCAAACCATGTATGGTCGACAGAAAAATGAACTTGTAATTTTCTACTGTTAATATTGTTTGTAAAATAAATAAAGTTTGTAATTTCTTTCGTTTATTTGCGTAGCAAGTGTACCATGACCATTGTTACAAAGCAATAAAATGAGGTAATATGGAAGTGCTAGGGTTAACAAGTAAAAAAGGAACACACCACAGCGTCAATACACAAAAACAAGATAGCAATTCAAAGGTGATCCATTTTACCATCAATATGTTTCTACAGAGGGTATCTGATTTTTCCTTTTAGTTTTGATATAACTGATGTCTGTTGTTGCTTCTTCCTATCGACTTGGAGTTGAAATTCAGTGCTCACGCTATGATCAATGTTTAGTTCTGTTTGACCTAGGTACATGATAACGGCATTGATAACAAAGTAAAATTGCTGGTATGACTTACACAAAATTTTCCATTTTGCCCTTTTTTACGGCAGAATATTAAATAAAGATATTTGGAATAATAATATATATATATACCATAAGTGTACTTGAAAATAAAGCAGCAGGTATATTTAATTATTGTTTTTTTTCTGTGAGGCTGTAAGCTGCGAATTGCTATATTTGAGATATATATTCTTCTGCCGATCAAAACGACATAAAGTATCATGTTGAAATGACGACACGTATCAGGACGTCAGAACACAAAGACTGATAATTGCGAACTCAAACGACCTGCTTCTATGCATTTATAAGTCATTATTTCCTTTAGTGGGACAGGGATCCTCAATATTGAGAACTTCACGCACTGACATCATTTGAAAACAAATTATGTTTCTTTAACACTATATCGTTGTGTATTTGCCAAGTCACAGTGTTGTATAAACATACAAGAAACGCTACTTAGTTAATTCGAAGCTAAAAAGAAAAAGTTATATTGTCACAAAATACCTGATACATAGTACACACATATGGGGTAGCAAATAATCCGGTGGAATATTATGTATATTCGTAATCAAGAATGAAAAATTGAGAATTTTAAAATTAAGTGGTAATATTTGCTATAACTCTTAAAAATCAGCTAATCACAATGAGTGTATAGTATAGTTGCATCTGCAGATTCAGATATGGTGCAATACAAATATTAGTTGTCATCCCCAAAGTTGAACAATTTGATGAGATACATATTACATATCTTCGTGGTGTGAACTCGTGAGCTTAATATTACTTACTAATAATTTAATTCGTCTAGTAGTATTATAAATACAGTTTCATGTTTACCTGTCAAACATACCTAATAATAGATATCTTTATAATCACGTTCCTAAACAGAATTAATTGGCGATATTATCTATGACATATATGTACATATAGGGATTGGATGGATTGTTTTCATGTACATTGCGGCAATGAATAGCAGTAGCTGATCTACATATCCTGTGAAACGCATAAAACACCGCATATTATATATTTAAAAAAGTTTATGTCCGCACTATTTCAAATCATCGGTCATCATAGTTAACCTCCAGGGCACTCTGCGGCCGAGCACCCGTCGGCAGTAGGCATGTAGCTCATTTGAAGTTAAATGTACAGCCGTTAAATGTACTGTTTACCAAAAAACCTGCATATGTAAATGATGATAAGTTGGTGGATGAAGTGCCCTGTGTCATTACAAAATTTAATGTGCAAGTTGATGTCACGGGGATTACCCAGCCGGACGTTTTGGGTGTTAGAAAGTTCGTGACCACGAGGAACCGATTGCGAGTAAGTATTTAATATGACAATGTTATAAGTAATTTTTTTAATTAGAAATAATAATAATAATAAAGTACAATGGTGCACCATTTATGATTTTTGTAATGTTTATTAATATTTCTCGCAACTACGTTAGCTCGGAGAATGGGAGATAACTATTCTCAGAAATTGTACTATGCGTAGTAATATGAAGTGGTCATTGTGTGTTAAACCAGCTGACTGGTTGCACGAAAATCGTTGTATTCATAGTGTATTCATAGTCTAATATTTACAATTGCCACTGTTTCTGAATC